>JAOSBM010000205.1:5094164-5107629 GCA_027568955.1 Erythroxylum tenue
ATCGTTGAACACCGACTGCACCAACCTCTGACTTTGCAAGCTGAGATTTCTGACTTCCTTTGAGCCAATATTCAACAGAAGGACTCCATATATTAGTTGGAAGATTATTTAAAGTTATTATTTTGGTAACCCTGATTATCAATTAATATCAACTAACATATTCTTATATAAAAATAATTTAGTTAATATATAAAATAAAATTTAGGTGAATATAATATTTTACAAATATATGTAGAAATAATTTTTTAAAATTAAATAAAAATTTATAATTAATTAAAAATTAATATCTTATGGAAAATAATCTTTTTAAATGTTAGTTTTTATATTATTATCTCAATCAACAAAATATTAATAAAAATATTTTTAAATTAAATTATTTAATTTTTAAATGTTTAACGTTTAATTAAAATGTTAGCATATTTAATATTTAAATAAAAATTAAAAATGTTTGAAACTTTGTAATTTATTATGTCTTAATATTTAGAGATCTTATGGTTTACGTTTTGTGTTTCTATATATTTAATTTTTTTTTCTGAATTTTCGTGTTTTGTATGATTCAAAGTCGATTTCTTTGATGCTTTATTGCTTTCTGATTTGGATATTGTGCTTTTCTAAAGATAAAGAAAGGATATTTTTTGTTATATTTTAGTTTTAAAATATTTTTTAAAGGTCGAGTTATATTTTATATTTTATTTATTTATGTATTTATTATAATTTTATTTACATGATGATTTAGTGTGTCAGTTTTATTTATTTATTTTTTAACCTGTATCACTTTTTATTGTCACATCTGCATGTGGGTCTACCGGAAACAGTTTCTCTACTATGTAGAGGTAAGACTGCGTATTATCAGACCTCTCCAGACCTTGTTTTATTGCAAAACTTCGAACTAGGTGTGATGATGATGATTTAGAGTTCTTAGAATTATAAAAAAAATTTATTACTCACCTTGGATAAAACTCAAATATTAGTTTACCACGGAAGCGTTCATGATAGGGATGACAATTTTTGACCTACGAGTTAAAATTTAATTAATTTTAATGGACTGACCTATAGATTAGGTCTAGGTTCAGACTGACTTGAGACTCAATTATTCTAAACAAAACAATATCATTTTATTTAAAATAGTTAAGCCTCGAATAAGCCTAAGCATGTACAACTCAAATCTAAATTTAATTAAAAAATTACGTTATTTTATATTCCTTATTTTAAAAATATTAACAGGCCGGCCTATGCATTGCCGTTCTAGTTCATGATGCATGAATTTAGTTTTAATTTAATTAACTTAAGGATTTGTTGTTTGCACATGATATAAAAGAGACGGTAATGTTTTTTTTTTTACTTTAAAAATTTTCAAATTTCAATAAAATAAAAAAAGCCCAAAAGTTTATATACAGTGTCAATAGCCATAGGAGTCAGGATTAGCCGATTAGGTTTCAAAGCAAATAGATCTTACCGATTAAACGTCTGCGTTTTAAGAAAGGCGCTATTCTGTTTGTCGCTTATTTGGAGCAAGAACACGCTCGTTCTACCCGTCGCTGCCTATCAACGTCGGTTGAACTCGCCGTCTGTTCTGCCGACGGTAAGTTATCTCCTTTTAAACTTTCTTTTTTCCTTCTTCTTTACTTGTATAGCAATGCCAAAGCCATTCTCTATAATTTGATTATTGTTTATTATTAGTTATTTTCGGGACAGATGAAACTGAAGAAGCAGAAACGACATCGTAGGGCAGTGAGGTTCTACACGGCATGTTTTGGGTTTAGACAGCCGTATAAGGTTCTATGTGATGGGACCTTTGTTCATCATCTTATAGTTAATGACATTGCTCCTGCTGACAAAGCTCTCTCCAATATACTCGGTGGTCCTGTCAAGCTTTTCACTACTAGGTTTACAATTTCTTTTTTCTTTTTGGGATTTTATTTGAAGATGAGGGCTTTTGCAAGTGATTTACCGTTTTTTTGTTGGGGTTGCAGATGTGTTCATGCAGAACTGAAAAGACTTGGTAGTTCCCATGCTGAATCTCTCCAGGCAGCTTATCAGCTCTTGACTGCAAGGTTATTAATAACCCTACCTTTCTGGGAAGAATTTTCTTGCGTTTTTATGTCTAGGGAGGCTTTTGTTTAACATTTATACATTATTGGTTACTTTTTTATGTGATCATAAAATTCTATGTTTTCTTACCAAGCACTGCAATCTTCAATTTCAGATGTGATCATGAGAATGTAAAGAGTGCAGATTCATGCATCACTGAGATTATCGGCGAAAATAATCCTCAACATTTTTTTATTGCTACTCAAGACACGGACATACGCAAAAAGCTGCAATTGGTTCGTATACCTTACTGGTTCCGAGGGACTTCTTTGAAGAACCTCAGCGTTATTTTAATTCATAGAATCATATACACGATGCAAATACATAGACATATATGCGAGTGTTTTCTTTATTCTTGTTTTTTTCTTTTGGCTATAATGTGCAAGTGTGTTATGTATCAACTGTATACTTGCTTAGACCCGTAGATTGGTTTCCACCCCAGCACTTAGCAGTGGGTTCTTGTCATGGCCTTCATTAGCTGCTAAAAATATTGTGTTAATAAGCTCAGTGGATTTGTCACCACTTGTTCATAAAATAATTTTGTTTGATTAGAAATGATCCCTAGGACTTGCCTACACAGTTACTCAAAAATTTTCTTTTATGAAGTTACCAGGCGTGCCTCTTATATTTGGTCTGCGAAATGCTCTTTTCCTTGAGCCACCATCTGCCTTTCAACGCCAATTTGTCAAGAATTCTGAAGAAGAGCGTTTGCATATGACTGATAAGGAATATAAAATGTTGAAAGAGAGAACTGGAAACTTACTGCAAGATGAAGAAGCAAGAGATTCTGAAGATGAAGATGAAGATAGAGGTCAAGGGGATGAAAATATGAAAGTGCAGCCCATGAAGAAGACACATAATGCAAGAAACAGACTGTCTATCAAGGATAGACCTCAATTTAAGCGAAAGAAAGCTAAGGTATAATCTGTACCTTTCTGGTGTACAGTTTTAACACTCATCACTTTCTTGAAACTTACTTATTGCCAAAAGTTCGTTGGCTTTTTTTTGGCCTCCTTTTGACATTTTCACATTGTCTGGCTATAATGTCTGGCTTGTCGCATTGACACAATAGGTTAGACCATGGAGATCTTTCCCTTTTTTCACCTGGAAGAGTTGCTATTTATGTTATTTTCAGTCATGATTTCCCGATGTACATATACCTATCAGCTCATAGCGCGAATAGATTTATCACTTCAAGCAATACAGTACCAGGATGGTTTTTACTAGTTGCTTTCTATACTTGCCACTGTTGATGGAAAGAATGGTGCTAGATTGTATCAGGCATTATGTGGTAACACTGATTTAGGGAATGCTCTTAGAGTCAGGACTACTACTCTTATTACCATTAGTATGTTAGAATTCTTGATGTTGTTTGGTTGTACCAGTGATTGTGACCACAAAGGTTGAGATGATTCTTAATTGAGATAAAATGTTATGGTGTATTTTGTAGAGTAGTCTTAATCCAGAGCAAGTGTTTTATTCAAGTGCAATGAGTAATGGTCCGCAAAATGTTTTGGAACAATAAGTATCAAACTTTTCGGTTGAGATGTTAAGTGCATATGCAAATCATGCTTATCTAATGCTGTAGATGTCCATATTACTCAGCTACTTCAAATGGTATATCTTTATCCCCTCGAGTGCTTAACAAGTTCTTTTTTTTCTTTATGATTTTCTTCACATATTGTCATAAAAATTGTTTCTCAATGATGGTGTTGTGTAAGGACGGAGCTGCCTGAAATGTAATTATGTTAAGTTTAGAAGCAGAAGTGTAGTTCAACTAAATCCAGTCATTCTGCTCTATGAAATTATCTTAAGATGATGTTACTTCTGCTGTTAATTATTTCTCAAGAGAACATTTTAATAGATCATTTGGTATATACTTTGTTATCAAAATTCCAGGCACCAAATCCACTTTCGGTGAAGAAGAAGAAGAAGAGTGAAATCCCAAATCCTGTAGTTGCAAATGTGAGCATTCAATTATCCTAGTGATTTTGTTCTTCTTTTTGTTAAACACTGCACGTTAAGATGTTTCTTTGGAATAAGATGTGGAATATTTCTGAAATTTGTCTTGGAAATGTTTTGGTGAAGCCTTTTTGTTTAACATTTATTGTGTTGTTATGGTGTCCATTCTAATTGGTGAACAGTATGGTTTGTAGATGGGAAGATGGTTAAAATGAATTATAGGCTATAGCTCTATTTTTAGTGATGTTCTTGCCTTGAAGATCTCAACCTTTTTTTGTTGTTTATATAATGTTGTATTTTGAGATACATGTTGTTCTTTGCTTTTATGTTTGATTAAATGTCGTGATGCTTAAACTATAATATTTGTTATTCAGAAATTGGTTGATCATATTCTTGTTTCATTGGTTGAATTGTCGTGGAACATCCATTTGTGTACTTACAGTCGATTTAAGATGGACGAATGCTGATATGAATTTATGGGTTTTTCTATGCAGGTAAATAAAAATGCAGAAGCTTCTGCAATTAGGAGCAGAAAACGAAAAAGACCTCGCAGAAGTTCAAAGATGGTAGACACAAGCAACTAAAAATTTTCTTCTGATGTAGGTGCAACTTTTTATTTTCTCTCTAAAGCAAACACATGATCAAGGGCATCATCTCGTCGAAGTTATCAGCAACAATTTTTTGTCAATGGGATGCTGGTCTAGACTTGTTTGTAGTTATTTGTTTACTATGCGAAGTACATGAGGCGTATTTGGGTACTTTTGATGAGAACACGTTATTTAAAAGTTAAAACTATTTGCCTTCATCCTATTGTGTCTAAGAGCAGATGTGTTATGAATACATATAATCAATACGAAGATTCAATGCACTTTTACATGGCCTAGAATAGAATCCTTCACTCCCAACTAATCATTAACTTTTGTGGGGTGGTTTAATAAACTTCTTGGCAGTCAATCCACAACCAAGTGCCTGAGTTGGAATCCTCCCAACACGATGCACACCCTCTGCAAACACCACACCCATTCCCATATGTAAATGTGGCTCAATGTGACAGTGAAATGCCCACACTCCTGGATTATCTGCCACAAACCTAAGAGCTGTCCATCCATATGGAAATATCACACCAGTGTTCTTATATGGTGGATTTTTCAAGTTAAACCTCTTCTCATCCTCCTTCCTAAACCTCCCCTCTCCGTATCCCAACACCCAGAAATCATGTCCATGCAAGTGCCACGGATGTATTTCACTCACATTCTCTGCCAATGCATTGGCATTCTGCAGTATCACATCCACAGTTGTGTTCAACTCAAAAGTGTAAACACCGTTTCCGGTTGTGGAGTTGGGGTTGACGGATGGTTTCATCACGTTGTAACCGTCCGGGAAGTTTTCAGGCGACGGTTTCTGATCAAAACCGCTCTTTAGGCCATATTTAATGGAGCCTAAGTAAGGAGTGGTAGGTAGTACAAGAGAAACATTGTTTATAGCCCACTTAGTGTAACCATCGATCTTGTTTTGGGTGTTGAGAAGGATGATCCTACGTTCATAGTGTGCTGGAGGTTTTGGTACCGCTCCTGTTAAACCAAGAACCTTCTTGGAGAAGGATTTGCTGTGGTTATAATCGTTCCATAGAGGTGTTACTGGAGGTGGCAAAGATGGGATTTTTGAAGCAGAAGTCGGCATATAGCGTAATATAGTTAGTGCTTGAGGAGTCTCAGGTTTTCTTCCTCGAACGCCAACTGAAACCCAATAGTTGTCTGATGGATCTTGATCAGTACTAATCAGAACTGAGTAGCTCTCACCAGAGTACACGTCCATGTCGTCCACCATAAACGGTTGGACATAGTTTCCATCTGCTTCCACCACTATCATCTTGTGATTCTGCAAAGAACAACATATTTCGACATTAAGCAATAACAATTCTTCAAGCCTTTTTTAAGTGACACGTTCCTGACAAAGAGCATTAATGACGCAGGACATGATATCAATAGAAGATCGAAAGGAAACAAGTGATAGCTACTTTGGCATCGTATGTACTTAGGACAACTAAGTGAAGGTGAGGAGACTATGATAGTATTCGAATGGAAGATGCGAAACAAGATCCTCTCTTTAGTTTTACGGTATTTTATTATGTCCAGTAAATTTTAACCATTTATTTATGTGGTCTTGTGTAGACTTCACATAAATAAACGTGAGATCTGTATAAATAAATAGTTGAGACTAACTGGACACAATAAAACACCACAAAAACTGGATAGAAAATTTGAGCTCGGAAGATGCTATGTGTCTGGTCCAAATCCACATCCATACGCAATAGCATAATAAAAATAACTAATATTCGAATATGTAAAAGTTGTATAAAAGTAGTAGACTTGGTGTTGTGGACTGTGTGTATTCCCATAATATCATAGGCGCACGCTAGAAGGGAATAAATAGAGCCAATTTGGACCACTAAGGATGGATTGCGACAACACATGCTCATTCTCTGCCCTCTGCCTCGTTTCATAATCAGAGTTCGCCTTTTGTCTATTATTACTTTGTCCTATTCTGTCTATTAAATTTCAACTATTTATTTATATAAATTTCGTGTCTATTTATGTGGTCCTGTATAAATGAATGGTTAAGATTCAAATAGACAGAATAGGACAAAGTAATACTGAATAGAAGATCCAGACTCTCAAAATCAGCCATTTTAACTTTTTAATAATTATTATCATTTATTTTTTATTTAATAATATTATTCTAAAATTAAAAATTTCAAGACTATATTTAAATATTAAAATAGTAAATATGAAAAAAATGATAGCTAAATTACAAATAATTTTTGTATGCTTAATCTTTATAATAATCTCATCCAAACTAATCATTAATTTTGATCAAACTTGTGGCATCAAATCTTCTATCTCAAACACCCTGTTTTCTAGTACAGAAATAAGGTTGGAACAGATTAACTGATACTTAGGATGTTTTGATCAAATTTGTGGCATCAAATCCTGTATCTTAAACACCCTATTTCAACTCTATTTTCGCTTCAAAATGTTCTAGACCTGAAATAAGGTTGGAACAGATTAACTAATACTCGGGATGTTTTGATCAAATTTGTGGCATCAAATCCTCTAACTCAAAATGTTTTAGTACAGAAATAGGGTTGGAATAGATTAACTGATATAATTGGGATTTTTTTTGGTTTGGCATCAATAAAAGTAAAAAAGAATGATAGAGAATCATTCATCTTTGGCATACAAAAAGTGGGATGGAGCAATTCTTGATTGAAATATGAAAAAACTAGACCATCAATGCATATAGCTGTTTCCCACTTGACCTCAATTTTCCACAATTCATAGTCAACTTTCCAGCTAGAGAGAATCTACCAAAACTCTGAGATTTGTAATTAAAATGATTTGATTTGACGTCATATATACATATGTCCCCTCACTATCTCATACCATTTCATCTGTATACGCCCTGTCACCTGCTACTTTGAACACGTTCTGTTCAGTGCAGTGACTCAACATGACATGACGAATCAAGCAATTGGAAATGTACAGTAGCTCTGAGACGTTGTTAGGAATATAGAACTTTTTGTGTAAGATCACATCACATGTAAAAAAAAAGACAGCACATGCCCATGAACACTATGTTTCTATACGAACTCAATAGATATGGTACTAAAATGTATATATATATATACTTACAGAAATGGCCAAGTTGAGAGAAGCAAGAGCTGTAGTACTAGCAATTCGTAGCCTGTAAGTTTTGTTGGGGAGTACGTGCAGAATCTGGGGTGCACATGGCTCATTTCCTCTTAACTCGCATTGCCTTGTTGAGGAGTTGCTGAACGCAGCTGCTAATGAACAATTGTACTGTCCTCTTCCATTTATAAGGAGGCTCTGAAAATGCAAAGTTTAGCCAAAAGAAGTTGATTAGAACAAGAAGAAAGAAGCAATATATATATATATATATATACTTTCTTTCTATATCACTCTGTCGTTTCTTATACTTTTTTCATTTGAGGTCAGTGAACAATTGATTAATGGCTGGCCTTTTTTGGATGACTGGTCGCTGCTTTGTCATCCTTGGATTCCTCGCTCGTGTTGGATTGAAATGAAGATCATAGTTTATACTTATGGTAAAAATCAGTATTAAAATCATGAGATTAAGTGCAGGTTCAGCTTTAAATGCTTCAAGAGAGCATAGTTGAAATTTGTTCACTTCTCCCTAGTATTAAATCCAGGAGGAATAGATCATATGTTCTCGTTATTCTGTACTCACTCTATTCTATAAATATCCATCATCTAATAAATAGGACAACATAGTAGGAACATAAACAAAAATAAGAGATATAACTCAAAATTCTATGATGCTAAATAAGTACTCCCTTCGATTTATAATAAGTGTCGTTTTAGGGGAATGCACATTTATTAAGAAAGTTAATGAAATATCTGATATACCCTTATTAATTACATGTTAAAGTGTCTTGAAAATATAATCTGTATAATTAAGATGTGAGAGAAATTAAAGGGTAATTTTGAAAGTAAAATTATAAATATACATAAAAAGTCACAAACGACACTTATTTTGAATAATTAAAATATCTCTAAAACGACACTTATTATAAATCGGAGGAAGTAAGTACATAATACACGGAATGCTTTGACTTTATTGTTCCACTTAGGGAGTAAAAGGAAACATTCAAGGAGAACTGGTGACTATAATGGTGTCTTAACTTAATGGAATTAATTATGGATAACAATTACTGACCTGTGGTTCACCTATCCAGCGAAAGGGTTTGGAGGAAAGGCCAAGCTCTTGATCGTGAACACTTTTATGCCACCAATCGCTAAGTAACAGATTGAACTCTCCGTCATAATGGAATGGCTCTTTCTCTCCTTCTCCAACTTCCACTATCAGAGACCCGTAAAGCCCTGCTGATCTTTGCATTCCGTAGTGTCCATGATAAAAGTAGGTTCCTGCCTGTATTCTTACTATTCAGTATCGTACATAATCAAAAAACGAACGAACCAGACACACAAAAAGAAAGAGCCTTTACCCTGTCAACTTTGAACCTGTAAACAAAAGTTTCTCCAGGGTTTATAGCACACTGTGAAATGGAAGCTGTACCGTCCGCCCATGGTGTTCCAAGCTGCAAAAAGAAATCCAAACACTCAGAAGATGCGATTATGCAGGTTATTGGATGAGTTCGTAATCAAACCTGTCTGATCCCATGCCAGTGGATCACAACTCCTTCTGTGTTGAGCTTGCTAGTCAGCTCAACATGAATGGTATCTCCAGCTCTAGCCCTTATGGTCGGTCCCGGAAACTGGCCGTTGATACCTATCACCACATTTTCTACGCAATCTGGAGACCAGAACATGTACTCTACTTCCCATTTGAAGTGTCTGACCTTAGACGCCACAGAAAATTGGATCAAACACAAGCAACAAATGACCCATAAGGTGATGGCTGGAGTGGAACTCCTAACAAGAGACATAGAGATGAAGTCAAACTATATGTTGAACTCTGAAGCTTCCTATGAAAAAAATGGTGCACTAGCAGACGATGGATGATACGTTTATATTAAAATGGCTTTGATTGATTAGCCATTACTGTTAGCTTGGTTTTTTTTTAGAAAATGGTAAATGATTAAAAAATTCAACTGGTACAATTAATTCTATCAGTTTGATTATAAAAATTTTGAATTGCTTAATTTTTTATTCAATTTTTAACTTCTCAGTTGATTTACTTTAATAATTCTTGTTGTTAAAAACTGATAAGTTTATTAATTAACTGATCAATTTTTGTAAATTAATAAATTCTTATAAATTAAAATAAATCAATTAATTTTTATTTAAAAATCTCTTTTTTGAATTAACGTTCAAATTTTTTGATAAGTAACGATAACATTTTTAAATTTTGATTAATTTTTAGTCGATTTTATGACTGACTAATATCAGTTAAACCTTTTAAACATTACATATAATACAGTTTAACTTTGTTTTTAAAATACTAAATTTTATTGTGCATCATATCCTGACGACTAAGGACTGCAATTGATATTAATAGTAACCACAAAAGAAGATAGTAACTATTGATGTTATTATATAGTTATATACTGCATTGTAAATTTCATCATTTAGAACTTTGTTAGTAATGATTATTGATATAGAAGAAGTTTTTTTAATTTTGTCTTGTTTGCTATTTTATTATAAATAATAAATATAGACCTTTTACTTAGCCTTATTTACCAAAAAGAATATTAACTTCTTTCTTTTCAACTTTTTATGAATTCCTATTTAATAACAATTTGCCATTTGCTTTATATTCTTGATTGACTTGGCAACTACCAAAGAATCACTGTTTGGCATAAGTTGCCATGTGATCATTGTCTATATGTTCTTTTTTTCCCTTCTTTCATGGGTATAGATTACTGATCTTGGAATCTAATTTAGGATCATGTCATGTGCCCACCGGCTGAGAAGAGCAAGAAATACGCAAGTTGTATGGAAAAAGTGTAAGATCCCACGTCGACTGAAGAGGAGAATGAAGTATGCCTTATAAGATTACGGATACCTCTCCCTTATAGACGCGTTTTTTATGACCTAATACACCAGTTCCTATCGGAACTCCGAGGTTAAATGTGTCTGGGTGAGAGTAATTCTAGAATGAGTGACCTCCTGGAAAGGCCTTAGGAAAAGTAAAACCGTGAGGGCTTGACTGGGTCAAGGTCCAAAGCAGACAATATCTGTAAGAGGATGATTTGGGCTGTTACAAGTGGTATCAGAGCCGATACCTGAACCGTTGTACCAGCTAGGCTCGACCCCAAAGAGGGCAGGGCCCTAAGGGAGATGGAGAGTATGAGATCCCACATCGGTTGGAGAGGGGAACGAAGTACACTTTACAAGAGTATGGATACCTCTCCCTTACAGACGCATTTTTCATGACCTAATACATCGGATTCCATCGAAACTCCGAAGTTAAATGTGCTTGGGTGAGAGTAATTCTAAGATGGGTGACCTCTTGAAAAGGCCTCGAAAAAGCAAAACTTTGAGGACTTAACTAGGTCAAGATCTAAAGCGGACAATATCTATAAGTGGGTGATCTAGGCTGTTATAAAAAGTATTAGGCAAGTACATATTATACGTCTAGCTCTAGCAGAGATGGTAAAAGTATTAATAGTAATACCCCAAAAAAACACAGGTTAAGGGTACGTTCAGAGGCTGACAATAGTTGTTAGTTGTTGCTTGTTACGAATCTATATGTACATTGCCTCCAATGGGTGGTCCAGCTGGTGCGCAAGGTCCCTCAAACATAGGGATGGCAACGGGGTGAGTATGGGGCGGGTATGCCATCCCCCGTACCCGCCCCATGAACCCATCCCCACCCCCATACCAGCTCCCATCTCCTTCGGGGATTTTTTTGGCACCCCCATATCCGTACCCGTTGGGGGTTTGACCCCCATCAGGTACCCGTTTACCTGCCTCTTTTTTTTTAAGATAAGCTTATTTAATATGAATGGACTATTTATTTTTCTTTTAAATTTTCATGCTACATTCATACATACATACTGAATTTAAAATAAAAGAAACGAGTAAACAGAGATTATAAATTGTTGGGTAATTGTTGGGTTTGTATGTATATATATAATGACAAAATTGTAATTACTATATAACGGGTAAACGGGTATGGGGGGCGGTATCCCCATACCCGCCCCGATATCCGACGGGTATTTTTGTTAACCCCCATACTCGCCCCACGGGTAAAAATTTGCTCCCCATACCCGCCCTCGTTCGGGTAATTTTATCGGGTACCATCGAGTTCGGGGTACAATTGCCATCCCTACTCAAACACCTCCAATATAGGGAAGGTTTTCTAAATTTTGCACTTTAATAAGACTTCAATTAGGTGTCGGGAATGATGATGATCTTTGATGTGACCCCGTAATTTCTAAATTTTTATATCACAATTAATAACTAAATCATATATACACCCATATGTGATGGTAATGGTATACCTCAAGCAGAAAATTTAAACATTTTTCAAGATCCCCTAAACTATTTAATTTAAAGTATTTCAAAATTATATAAATTTGACATTATATCATCTGGCTTTTATTTTATAATGTATTCATTTAATCGCTAATCTTCTCTCAATGCATATGCATGAAATCGTATTAAATAATTCAATTATTTAATATTATTTCACTTTTGGAAAATATATAAAACTAAACTTGTCCTCCTTTATCATTTGTATTACTTCAATTATTAAGTTCGGCAATGAAAAAAGAAAAAGAAAGAAAAACCTGTTTACAAACTATTTCATGCATATGCTCATTGTGATTTCGCTGAGATATACTTTCGGATTCTATATGCATATTGTATTTAATTCTTTCTCTAAATAGGTGGACAATATATCTAATCATAAGGCTCTCCGTCTTGTAAGAGTTTAAAGAGGGTCATAATATATACAACATTCTCTTTATATTTTACAAATAGACAGTTTCTGTAATTTTAACCTCTGAGACTTTATGGTTACGAAGGGTCTAAAAACATGTTGGAAAAAATTTATTTTGAAATTCCAACTTCTATTCCATGAGCTTATAGCGAATCACCGTGGACTGGCTTTAGCTTGGGAGCGTGGATATAGAAGAGTCGTTGTTGAATCGGACTCAAGCGAAGCCATTAATCTGATCTTGGGCTCATGTACTCGATATCATCCTTATTTGCACGTCATTGCCGATATCAGGATTCTGCTGCAGCGAGACTGGGGCTGCTCTATTGTCCATACCCTTCGAGAAGGTAACCAGTGTGCCGATTTTTTAGCAAGAAAAGGCGCCTCTCATCCTCATCGTTTGTCTATCTGGGAATCAGGACTCCGTCCACTCCTGGCTAATGATGCTTCTTCTGTTGCGTTTTTAAGGCCTTAGGCCTTTGTCCGTTTCCTTCTCACCAAAAAAAAACTTCTATTCCATGTTAAATCCCTAAACATCCAACTTTTATCGCATGATATTTAAACTCTTAAAATGTTGTTGTTAGCCATTAGAAATCGTGCATTACGTATATTTCATATTCAGCATGTTGGGTCCCGTTCCCGAGGCCCGACCTTGGGTCCGAACCCCGATCCCGAGACCCAACGATCCGAAGCGCAGTAGAAAACGCTAAGCGGGTGACCACAAAAGGGTTATCCCAACGAACCCTCAAGGGGTGCTAAAACATCCTAGAAAAGATCCCCAAACGAAAAGCAGCTTCGAAAACGGTCAAAATGCATAGTGGAAAAGTTGAGCAGAGTGTGTCCGTTAAACGGACACACATGTCCGTTAAACGAACACAAAACAACCGAAACTCCCAATCTTCACCCGAGAGTGTCCGTTAAGCGGACACACATGTCCGTTAAACGGACACGAGGTTAACAATGTGCC
>JAOSBM010000205.1:5107729-5123234 GCA_027568955.1 Erythroxylum tenue
ATTCAAAGAATATTTACAGGCCCAAACACGCGAAACAAAATACAGTTTCCCAACTTTATGAACAGACTCCTTTGGCCGTTACATAAGATAAGAAGTTTAAGGTTTAAAAAATTCAATCACTATTAGACCGTCATAAAATCAGTTAAAGATTAAACAAAATTAAAGAATTTAAAGTATGATTAAAAGAAATTATTCTTATCTATTAAAGAATTTGAAGTTTAATTAAAAAATAAGTTTAAATAAAAATTAATTGATTTATTTTAGTTTATAAGAACTTATTAAATTACAAAAATGGTATATTAATGAACTGACCAATTTTTTATAACAAGAGTTATTAAATTAAATCAAATTAGAAAGCTAAAAACTAAACCAAAAATTTTAAAATTTTTATAGTTAAACCGGTTGAATTGGTTGAGTTTTTTGTTGGTTACTCAAAACAATTACTCAAAAGTAAAAAAAAAAAAGAAAAATATTAGGCATTTTTGTGATCTTTTATGAAAATATAAAATTAACCATAAAACTAAGGTTCATAGAAACAACACCAATAAAACCCGTTGATGCTTGACGATAAAATGAATCCAACTGGGCAATTGAAGTAACCCATCAGATGAACCCAATTAATTAGATGATTGAAGCATTAAAGGAACGTTATATCCCCCAAAGATATTATCGTGGAATTATAGCATTTGGTGGCCCGTCTACGATGGTGGTTTGGTTTAAAGAGATAAGAAAGTGTCTCTTTTTGGTTGTAAGGAATTAAAAATCGAGATTCTGGGAACAAAGGTACAAGCTTTTCAATGAATTATCTTGACTCATGTGGAAAATAACATCAGCATGAAGCCTCTGTTGTAGATAGAATAAGCAATAATTGTAGGATAGTTTTTACTTTTCCCAGAAAATTGCACAACATTTAATTGTATTTTTTGATTTTTTAATATCTTATCGGTTAAGTTACATAATTTGATCCGGATAAAGATAATAAAGTGACCCAATAAATAATCTAAGTCAATAGTTCAAAGTTTGGATAGAAAATAGATCCCGATTAGTGTGGACCTTACCCATATTAGGTCGGTGATGGGAAGCTCGATATAGATGTTATAGACAATGGTTAAGGTCTCCTGTAATTACTCATATCAATCGTAAGCATAAAGGTTCTTTGACCTATTAAGATAGCTTACGTTTGAAAACACTGGCTAAAGGCTTTATCGAGTCCTGGTGAACAGTTCACATGAAGGTAGTAATAGATTCGTGTTTGTTTCGGCTTCGGAAAGCTCGTTTGGAGTTATGAAATCGAAATCAGGTATTTTCCTCATTTCTTCGTTTATTGCCCTTTCATGTTCGACTTAGAATACGTAATTAAGATCTTGTTATATGTTACACGTGGTATCAAAGCGGTAACGTGATCGGGTGGTTAAAAAATGAAAATTTTTCAGTTTTTCTCCATAAGATTCTCGAAGTGTTAACTTCTATTTTTTCTTTCTTATTGTTGCATGAAACTAGTATACATGTGTTTAGCCTTAAAAAAAGGGTGAAAACAAGCCTAGAAGGGCGAAAAAGGACCCAAATCACGTTGGAAATCGCCATTTTTCGATAACATGGCAAAGTATCGTCAGGCGCGTGTACCGACACTGCACAGTAACGGGGTAGAGGCGGTTGTGACTGGTGCGTGTGACAACGCGTGTCAAGCACGTGTGTTGCACACGACAGCGTCAGTGGGCGCGTCTGTGCATCACCAGGGTCGTTCTTATTGTTTTATAGGCCCGGGGTGAAATAAGAAAAAGGCCCTAATAAATCGGATGAAATAAAAAAAGGTCATAATAAATCGACATTATACTTAGGTTTACATGTTTGTATGAATCATAAATGACTTAATTTATAAGTGCACATATTCCACCAAATATTAAATGATCATAACATTAGCTAATAATATCTTACAAATATCATTAACAATAAAATAACTAAAAATAACAACAGTAGCAACAAAATAGCAATAGCAACAATCAAACAACAATATTAATTACAAAACACTAGGAAAATTACACTAATAAATACACAAAGGATCTTGATTTATGAAAAACAATTTTTCTGTACATTTTTTGATGTAAAATTATTAATAATATTATAAAAATTAATATTATTCAATATATCCTTCTCAGTACATATCAACCTTTTTTTTTTCCTTTCTAAATGTTCTTAAGAAGACGGCGATGATATCGAAATAAAGATGGTGAAATTATATTTTCTCTGGCCATAGGAAATGTGGATTTCTAAGCCGCTGGATGTAATGAAGAGGTCCAAGGGACCGTTTCGAACACTAGTTCTTCACAAGTGGCTTTAATTTTTCTGTTGGTTTTTACTTTAATTTTCTAGGAAGTGAGAAAAAGAAAAGATCTTGGGATATATGCATACAGGATTGTCACGTGGCATCTTGGCAAAATCTATGCAGTTGATAGGAAATGGGCTAGCATATACTGCGACTTGATTGACCAATATGTTGTTGAATGAGTCTCTCAGCTCATGGATGAGAATGGGGCCCCTTTTATGATGGGCCCTGGGTAGGTGCCCTGCCTGCCCCCTGCCCAGGGCCGATACTGTGCATCACCGTGCTTGCGCGGCACACGCCAAACTTGTCCCCCTCAAGTCTGACGCGAGCGTGTGTTTTGCATGCCCCCTCACGCTGATGCAAGCTGACGTCTCTGTGATGTCATTCGTAAGGAAATTAAAAAAAACAAAAAATTCAAATTTCTCATAAGGGTATTCCGGGGTGTTTTGGGTCAGTTTCAGGCCTGAGAAATTTATAAAGTGAGTTTTTTTTCCATTTTTTGGATTTATTACATCAATAATAAATTAAAGTTTAACTCCATAAAAGGAATTAAAGCGTTCTGAAGTCAATTTCGAGCGAATTTTCATGCTTCAGATATCACATGAGGGAGATACTTCAAGTTTTTATGTCTCAAGTCTCATGGAAGCAGGGACAGATCCAGAAATTTTTTAGAGTGGGGCAAAATATTTAAAGTACTCTTATATTATTAAATTTTTTTGAGTGGGAGCAAAATATTTAAAGTACTCTTATATTACTGAATTAAATTAATGGGGGCAAAATTTTATTCTTTTTATGGGATCAAAACTTAAAATAATAATATTTTTATATGAAAATTTTTGGAGGTAGTGGGGACAAGTGCTCCCACTTGCCCCCAATGTGCATCCGTCCTTGCATGGAAGTGTTCGAGATTGCATGATAGTCACTCGGAAAAGGAATTAAGACATTCAAAAGTCATTTTTAAGTGAATTTTCATGCAATGAACTTGCCATAAGGGAAATACATGAGGCTCTTGTGTCTTAGGTGGTCGGTTCAGTGTCCAGTGATACACGATAGTCGCTATGATGAGATTTTTTCGTCATGAAAGTCTCAAATAAAGTTTTCAGAAAATGTCTTCAGCACTACTGTGTGACAATGAGACTGTGCATTCAGTTTTTTTTTTGCATTTATTAATGTTACATTGTCACATACTATATGCTCATAAAGAATGCGAGGATAACATAAAGATGTATCCCTTGTGTTTGTGGACCAAAATGGCTTTTCAAGTCAGTATTTTAAATTGTTTTGCTTACATATTGGCAATGTCTCTAATTTTTATGTTTGGTTATTTTGCCCAAAGCCCAAAGGTATTGGCCTTACATAAAATTTTAAGATGTGCATAAAGGCATTAAATGAAAGAAAGTTGTTGCTCAAGTGATCTATTCGTCTAAAGATGGTAGTGTCATGAAAGTTGATGATTTGTATTCTGATTGCTTTTATGTAGAGGTCTAATTGCATATATTATGTATTTAGCTCAAAGGTGTTTCATAATATGTGTGATCAGATTCTTGGTACAGATACTATTTAATGGCTTTGAGTATCGTTGTTGTCCTACATTTGTACTGATATAAACATTGTCATTTTGCAGTCACCTTTTACGTTAACAATATTATTGTCACCATTGAAACCCTAACCGGTTTCAATACAAAAAAGTGGATAGATGATGTATTGAATGCTATAGAGATAGTTGAAATTGATATGGCTATACAGATGGATAGGTCATCTCCACTTGCATCCATAAGCTCGAGAGCTCATAAAACAGCTTATGTAGCTTGAGATCGGTCTAACAGACTATGTTGCATGACCATTAAAAGATTCATACATAATCATCTGCTTAGTGGACTTCCGGACACAAGCATAACGAAGGAGTTTCTTGGTAATGTTTCTCAAAGATACACAGTCTCACCTAACGTTGATATAAGTACCTTGATGAAAAAATTGTTTTATCAACAAGTCAGGCCAAGTTTGGCTCGAGGCCTAAAGCCCGACGAGTAATGACAAAATGACATCTTTTTGTCATTTTAAAAATAATAATAATTTAGGCTGGCCTAAAACAGCAAGATCTGACTTGGCCTATTGTCATCCCTACCTTCAATCTAACCCCTTTTACAAGCATTGAAATAAATATTGTATGTTACAAATACCACTTCACCTTCCACATTATAAGTAGTTTTTCGTTACCCATGTTTTTCTTTACCTCCTAAACAAATCCCAAAAGTGTGATAAATTCAGTCACATGATATTTGTGCATTATCTTAATTAAGATAGTTGTCTTTATTATTTTGTAAGTGTTGAAATTAATATTTACCCTTAACTACTTTCTTTATAATAATGTACTATCCATTTAAATGTGTATCACAATTTTAATGACCATAGACTGTCAATATCATTAATATTAACCATTAGTTAGCACGAACAAAAGATAGTAATTATTGATGTTATTATATATTTATATAGTGTTGTAAATTTCACCTTTTACAGTTAACCTTTTATATCAAAAATAATAATACAACAACAACAACAACAACAACAACAACTCTTATTAAAAGTTTCACGATATGTGAGCAGTGACGGAGCCAGGAATTTAAGATAGGAGGGCCCAAGAATTAATTTTTTTAAATTTTGGGGGGCCCAGTACACCACTGACCCTTAAATAACTTTATCCTTATATATATATATTAAAAATAATTTTTTTTTAAAACTTGTGGGGCCCAATGGCCCCCCAAGTCCCCATGTAGCTCCGTGCATGCATGTGAGGTCTAAAAAGGTTCAATAATATGCAGTCTTACCTCTAATTAAAAAAGAGATGCTCGTAAAAAAGAACAGGCGGTTTATTTTATTTTGAACTTTTAATGCTTTTTTTACAAGGGAAAAGAAAAACTAACAAACACTAACAAACACTCGACCCCAGAGGCTCCTTAGCGTAGAGCGCGAGGATATTGCACTCCAGTCATATTATGAGATAAGACGTCCCGAATACACATCGGCGGATCCTGCAGATATTGAAGTCCTGGCGGTGAGCGAGCTGCTAAGGTAGCTAGCTGGTTGGCACATTGGTTCCCTTCCCGATGGATATGCTAGATATGAATCTCCCAATTGCGGTGTAGCAACCCACGGATACCTGTCAACAAAGGATAAATGTCAGTCGTAGCATTATTAAAAGTGGAAAGAATATTAATAACCTGCAGCGAGTCCACTTTAACCACCACTCGTCGATAGCCTCGATCCCATGCCAGGGTAAGTCCTAAGTAGACCCCCCATAGTTCGGCCTCCAGAGGCGCACCCATGCCAACATTCTGTAGAAAACCTCCACACCAGTGACCTAGCCGCAGCAGCCCTGTGTGATCTTGTGCCGCCGGTACCTTCTGTATTCAGTTTGATCCATTCGGCCGTTGGTTTAGTCCAGCTCACAAATGTACCCAACGGCATGCCCTGAGTCTGGAAAACTCAGCGTTCCATCGAGTTGGCCCTGATGATCCAATCAACATAATCCGTAACAATTCGGGCTCCGGCCATCAACTAAGCAAAATCGAGGTCAAAAACACCCTCGTTCCTCCATTTCCAAAGAAACCAGCAAGCGACGCCAAAAATAATAGCCGACACAATTTGATTAAAAGGGAGATGCTGACGGAGATTCCTAAAAACCCACACCTCCTCGTCAACTTGGAAGAATTCCCTGTTTGTAAATTTAGAGGGAAATTGATGCCAAAAGGAGGTTACACAATGGCAATCCTGAAGGGCGTGGAGGGTTGACTCTTCCTGACCACAAAATTGGCAACTGCTGTCCATCGTTAAGTGACGCACCACCCGTTGGTGATTCGTTAATAATTTCCGTTGAGCCAACAACCAAAGGAAAGACCGAATACGCTGGAGTCTGACCCATTTCCAGATGATGTCCCAGAGCCTACTAGGCTCTTGTGTGTGGATTTGTTCGATAACTTCGTAGGCAGAGGCCACTGTAAACGGCCTGGGATAAGTGGGACCCCATACCAACTTATCATTCTCTTGGTCAAAGACATTCAGCTGCCTAGATGCAATCAGCATACAAACTGTGGAAGAAAGATAAGGTTGGAAACGATGCCAATACCAATCTCCTCCAACACTTGTGTAGTCTGCCACTATGACATTTAGTTCGCTCGCCGGCATAGGGATGGTGGCCACCAGATGCAGAGGGCCCAGGTTCTCGACCCAATTGTCGAACCAGAAGAGAATGCTCTGGCCATATACTTTATATTCTTTGTTGACTTGTAAGAATCAAAGCATCATTGTTTGGGCATGAATTGCCATGTGATCGTTTCTTTTCTAAGGAATAGCTTATAATGTGTCCCCTTCTTTCGTGGCACATAATTCCTGATCTTGGCCACCAGCTAAATAGTGGCCCATTGATGAACACAAATGAGAAAAAGCACTATGGTAATAATGGAAGCAAGTTGACTGGAAGGACATATGTCTAGCAGAGCAGAGATGCTAAAAGTACTATTAACTACAGGTTAAGCAAAAGCTGACAATAGTAATACATTATTGCCTCTTCTCGTCCCTACCTTCAACTAAGTACAAATCTTAAAGAGTAATCGATAAGATGACTACTTCTGTACAGCTCAAGGAGAAAAATATAATCTTAATCACTTTCAGGATCGTCTGAGCTATTTAATATAAAGTATTTCAAGAATAAGATATTGTTTTTCGTAGTCTTCTTCACGCACAATTTCATCAAATGAAAGTAACAAGAAGTACCATCATTCCTTTCTTTTTCAGAATGCTTATCGTACTCGCATATTTAGGTACATATATAGGAATATGTTGCATTTAATTCTTTCTTCAAGAAGATACTTACTCTGTTTGATATTTGTTGAGTAGTCTATTTACTAGTTCACACATCTTTTTCATTTTTCATGTGTCGTCCACTCGTCCATCAAAGAAGGGAATTTTAACAGAGTCGTGAAGCTAAATAAAGTACTGTCACACTGCATCTGTCTGCATCCTTGAAATAATCAAGGCGTACAGACATTGTCATTCAATTAGACTTGGTCTGGTTGGTTGCAAGACTGGCCTGATGCAACCAACCAGACCAAACCAACGGTCCTTGATCTAGGTGCTCTGTACCGAACCAAGACGTAAACTGAAGCCACATCATTTTGCCTTCATCTCAAACATTTGAGTATACGGGTGGGAATATGGGATACCCTGTCCTGGACATGTATTGGTTGTATGGACTCAAAGCCATGCTTCTTCTCAAGGAGGAGAGTGATTAGTAAAGTATATACTGTAGCCATTCAACATATTCCCTTGAAGGTGGATCAGATAAATGACGATGTGAGTATGCTGGCACGGGAGAGACTAATGGTAATTAAGGTAACTACGATCATAGATGATGCAGATACTGGGTATAATTGATGAAAACAGCAAGTTCATGCATATATGTAAGCCCTTCACTACATTTGTACGAATACAGATTCGAGTTTTGGAAGATCTCTCAGGGGTAAGATCATGCAGATACAGTTACAAATGCTAGATTGTTGAGCAGTATCATAAAATATACAGATACTTCTTATACATGGGACTGCATTTTCGCCAATCCCAATACAAAGTGACTAATACACTTCCAAGTTTTTTTATGTCGATGATGAATTGACCATTTTGCGGCTTGATCTCTTGTTCAGGAGCAATTTGTATCATAACTTGCAAGTCCCATCAATTCAGGACCTTCTAGCCGAGGATTATTCTCAAAGCTGCATTTCAACATACCAAAAACATTACATTTCTTAGTCGACAAGAAAGAGAACATAAACTGGAGGTCTCTCCGACTATTAGAAATCACCATATGAAAGCCCTGAGAAAGTGAGAGCGGGAGTCAACAGATGACTCTTCAATCATCAACTCCCCCTACTACCAGTTAATTTACATATACCCCACAAATTTTATATCAATATCTCTACCGAATACACATTACATCTGGATTATTTCCTAACCCACAGAATCTGTTAAGGATTGGAGACAAGCACTGATGACAAGAAAGAGAACATAAACTGGAGGTCTCTCTGACTATTAGAAATCACCATATGAGAGCCATCAATAATCTAAAGATAAGAAAGTGAAAGCGGAAGTCTGAAATTCAACAGATGAGTCTTCAATCATCAACTACCCCTACTACCAGTTAATTTGCATATACCCCACAAATTTTATATTAATATCACTACCGAATACACATTACATCAGGATTATTTCCTGGCCCACAGAATCTGTTAAGGATTGGAGACAAGCACTGATGTCTAGTACAAATAAATCCAAACATAAAGATCATCAGTGATCCGCCACCTACTGATGGGGTCACCATGCTTATAGAAGCTATGTGATCCTGCATATCAGCCATCTTCAATCATCACAAGCACTTGAATACAGCTCTAAAGTAACTTCATCTTGTCCAAGAGCATGGATTTTAATACCATCACACGATGGTGATATGAAGTGATGCTTATGGTTAGTTTTCTTCTCTAGTTGGTAAGTTATGAGGACATTTTTGCTTTTGTTTTATATTACAAGCAAGAAAACTACATTTTGCTTTAGAAAGACCAAAGGTCAATATAAAACCTACAGCAACGTTAACAATGAATGTACAAATCCAGAAAGTGCTAAATAACCAGAATAACATAAAAAGGATTCAACTCTTCTATGTCGAAGCTATTATGGATTCTCAAGAAAAGAGACAAGTAACAATTTTCATATAGAACACTGTCAGTATGGCAATCACTAGTAATATGTAAAGGAGATAGTGCAGTAACACCATAACTCTATGCACTAAACACCTTAAGAAGGCCACAAACAAAACATGAGATTTTGAAGACAAAAAGAGACCATATCATTAACAAAAAAATTACAATAAAAAAGAACAAGCAAAATAACAAACTAATATACTAGCAAATGGATGATGAAACTAACAGAAAACCTACTTGTTCAGAGGAATGTGTTCAAAAGGTCCACTGGTAGGTATCGTCCCACACAAATCATTGTTTGACACATCCCTGAAGAAAAAGGCAAGTTAGTCAAATACAAAAATCATTATTTGACACATCCCTGAAGAAAAAGGCAAGTTAGTCAAATATAATCTTTACTTCCCAATTCCTAACATTTGCAACTACCAGGGTTAAATAACCAAAAATGTAAAATACAACAATTCAAGAGAGAACACTTACATAACTTTCAGATTTGAAATACCAACAAGATCCCTAGGAATTGCACCAGTCAATTGGTTGTCATTTAGGCGTCTGTCAAGTAATAAAGAATGTGAGGGGGGAAAAAAAGAAAGCTAGAGCTTATAAGCTATTCTAATTATTAAGGCAAGTGCACAAGCACACTTAGACACAAACACACAAGTTAGAAGTCAACAATCTATTAACCATTCCCCAACGGATTCACTGGTGAGAACTTGGTCCAAGCTCTCTCAATCAGTCTTTTCAGTGGAAATTACTGTATACTTGAGAAATATGCTATTTCTGAGACAGAAACATTTTTTTAAAGATAATATGCTAGAGATATTTTAGGGTTACTTAGACTCACAAGAAGACAAGAGACTTCAATTTCCCAAGTGAAGGAGGAATGCTCCCTGTAATGTTGTTGTTGTATAAATCCAAGCTGATGAGGCTCTTCAATTTTCCAAGCTCGCTGGGTATAGTCCCTTGAATGTTGTTTTTATAAAGTTCCCTAAATCAAGAGGGCCACAAATGAGGGGCAGAAAACATACTACTATAAGAACGCAGTACATGATTTTTCCAGTGAAAATGAAACACTTGAACATCAGAGAGTGACCTTTGCAACCAATTCACATTCAGCTACAAGATCACTACCCTACAGATTCGTATAAATTGCAAACCAAAATAAACTATCCAATAATTTGCACATACTACTAAGTTGAAAAGAAGAAGAGAGAAACATACAGATATTGCAAATGCTCTAAATTTCCAAGTTCAGGCACTAGATGTCCAAACAAGTTTGAATTCCCCAAGTCCCTGTAAGAGAATCGAGTCAAAAGAATAACAGAAAACCAAATCAATGGATATAAACACAACACTATGCTGAATACTACAATAAAACACATGGCTCAAGGCGCATAAAAGAAGAAAATTACAGCAAAACTGAAGCTAATTTGTTTTAAATCATAAAGCAAAAGTATTGGTCAAGACACCAAATATCCTAAGGCTGCAATACCAATCAAACAGTAATTATACAGAGACAAGGAGAGATAGAGAGGAGGAGGAGAAGGAAAAGGTGTGTTAATTCAGATTTTATTGACCAAATTTGCGCAAACAACCATCTTTCACAATGGTAAAATCTAAGAACATTCATGGATATGCAAGCAGAATGAGAAGAAACGATAATCTAAGAGTAAAATCTAAGAGCATTCATGGATATCCAATACCAATCAAATATGCACAACGCAACTTTATCCGGTATGGGCGGTGAGCTATTTAGACCTATGTAATAAGGTCCATTTTTGCAGTTCATGTCCATGCTAGTGAATGGATATTAGTCCTAGGTCTTGAAAGTGTTTACTGGACTGATGTACAACAAGTACATAATTGATCTCATAAATCGCACATCCATTTAGTCTTGGTAGACTTCATCTCTAGTTACACCGGGTTGATTTTTATTTTAACTGTTATTATTGAGAAGTTGCAATAAGAAACAAATCACTTTTTTTTTTGAAAAATAGAGATCAATTAATTGATGTGTATCTGCTTATGTTTAATTCTGGAACTCTTGAGATGCTTTAATAGCCGTTGAGCTCCAACAGCCAAATAGTAGTCTTGCAACATCAACTCAAAAATGAACAATAATAAGTGCACTAAGCATTAAAGTAGAGCAATTTCGCAAGAAGCCTACCATCACAACAACAAAACAACAGAAATCATTTAACGGGATACAATTTTCATCAAATACTCACATAATCAAAACATAAAGAGATTGAAAAATGATCCTCTAAGCCTAATCCCTTGGTGAACTAGCTCCTCACCCTGATAAAAGAAGGCTAACCACAAAAACGAAGCTAATTTTTGCCAATAAAGGTCAAAAAGTATGTTACGATCAAAACGCACAAAGAAACAAAGAACTTGAAAGTACGCAAAGACAATAATAATTTAAATTTCGAGGGGAAAATAAAGGTAAATTACTGAAATTTTAGAAATAGTCGACAAGTACAGGCAAGACACCATCTTTCAGAACAAAACAGATCTAAGAATATAAACACGCATAAAAGGAGATATAAACCAGAAGGGGAAAAAAAAAAAGAGGTGTAAGAGCAGAAATGATTACACTCTAGTAACGCGATTGTCTTGGTTACAGGTGATATGGAACCAAGTACAGGGGTTAACGAGGGTGGGATCCCAGCTCTGAAGCACGTTATCCGGATCCGACAAGCTCTTCCTCAGAGTATAAAGAGCGTCTCCTTCAGAGTTCCCATACACCAAAGGCAGTACGACCAATAGCGTTAGGGTTAGAGAAGCAGAGAGTGGGAATACCATGGTTGTGTTGAATTGAGAGCTTCTCTAAGCTTTTTGGTCCTCAGCCTCAGGCAGAGATAAAGAACAATGCTTTTGATTAGGGTTTACAGAGAGAAGGGGGAAAACATAGAGAGAAAGTCAAACAGATTCTTCTAGAGAGAGAGACAGAGAGGATCTGCTTTGGGAATATCAGATTAAAGCAGGGGGCATTGAATGGGCCTTCTTCCAATCAACTACTGCTTTAGTGCCTCCTTTTCTTTCTTATTATTCCGACGTTATTCTTTTTCTCCTTTCTTATTTTTATTACATTAGGTATTTCAGTTTATTAGGATTAATTCTAAATTCCCAAGACCTTAGTAGTTTGTACATTTCTGCGCACTTTTATAAAAAGTTATTACATACTTGATTGGTCAATTGTTGATTGATCGCTAACCCTGTTCGACATTAGGTTTCCAACAGCTCTCGAATTTTTAAGTACCTTCAATTTTTACGTTGCTGCTGAATACGAGGTGTCTGTAATTAATCCGAACAAGAAATTTTACAAGAAAAATTTCTCATTTATCCTTCTTTTACGTTACTCGAACTCAAAATTTCTTATAAAGGAGAGCCTTAAGTGAGGAGTTTATACCATTTAAGTCATTCCTTGTTGTCAATTATAATATGTAATCAAACATGCTTAAAAACATTGT
This sequence comes from Erythroxylum tenue, assembly GCA_027568955.1. Classification (NCBI taxonomy): domain Eukaryota; kingdom Viridiplantae; phylum Streptophyta; class Magnoliopsida; order Malpighiales; family Erythroxylaceae; genus Erythroxylum; species Erythroxylum tenue. The sequence continues at coordinate 5,120,272 of JAOSBM010000205.1, forward strand.
AATTACATGTTTTTATGTAATCGGGCAAAAAATGACATCATTTTAAAGTAAAAAAATAGTTAAAACAGAGTAATTGTGACAAAAGATTTATCTTCAGCAAGGCAAACAGTAAATCTCGACATACATAATTCCTTAGTTTACACGGGAGAAATCATCAATTATATGTAATTTTTTATATATTTTATAAAAAGACAGTTTTCTTAGTTTAAAAAATAAAAAATTACTACAGAAAATGTGGCTCCAACAGTGATAATGATTATCCCTATCAAAAATTCTTGTCTAGTCCACTTTCTTCCTAAGCGGAAAGTGATGCTTTGACTGGGAAGAATATTTGTCTAATCGTATAATCTATATCTAGTTGGAAAGCTCTTTCGGTTGGGAACAAGATCCACTGTTCAATTTTACGGTTTCTTATTATGTCCAGTAAATCTCAGTCATTTATTTATGCATGATCTGCATGAATCCCACATAAATAAACGTGAGACCCGTATAAATGAATGGCTGAAATTTACTGAACACAATAAGACACCATAAAAATGGACAGAAAATCTAGACTCTTCGGCTGAGGGATGCCCACCTTTAATGTAATTATTGGGCTATGGTTTTCACCTATGATCCAGCATTCTTGGGCTGAAGTACTACAATGTTTTCTTACGTTGTTTCAACAAGCATAGAGATTAGTGTGGAGCAACGATCAATAACATCAGCTTCAACAGTCATGTTTTCAATGAAATCAACCACCTTCCCTACTCAGCCTAAGGAGATCAACCACAATTCTCTCACGGATTCTATCGAACACTTGGTCTTGCTTCAAAAATTATCCCATTCTTTGTACACCCAGAAATAATTTATTTCATAATTATTTCTTCTATGCTCTTCATTGGTATCAGATTATCCTTTATAAGGAGTCAAAATTGTGGGATTTCCATTTAACTTTTCTCTTACAGCCTTCTTTCTTTGCATTTTGTGTTCCTCGATATACTTCAAAAACAATTTGCTATGTACTAAATTGTTCATTTATTCGAGTAGATCACAACCGTGCAAAGAACACCACCAACAGTAGCTCCATATGCCCTCATTCGCCAATAGAAATCACTATACTCAGAAAAACCCTATCTGAAGCATCAAAGGGAAGAAGACATGATAAACAACATATTTTTTGACCCATCAAAACGAGGTTGTTTAGCACAAATGACATCCTCTCACAGTTTTGAATTTTGTACCGTATCGGCCAAAAAATTATACAAAAATTTTAGCATATCGTAACTGCCAGTATTTGAAATACTGGTCAAATATCAATTAATACCATAATTTTAAAAAATTGGAGGACTGAAATAAAGTTCTCTCCTCCTCTCCCTCGTGACCTCGTCTCTCAAGTCCACCATCTAGACTTCAAAAGTCTCAGCATCAATGATAGCATCAGACATTGCCATTCGATAGTCGCACCATTGCAAGTGATGCCATTGCCACTCTCTAGTCATCAATCGCTTCATCATTAGTCGGCATTGCCATCGCCATCTTCTCCATTCACCATCTCCATCATTACTACTCGTTATCGCCATCGTCTCCAGTCACCATCTCCATCGTTGCTACTCGCCATCGCCATCGTCTTCAGTTGTCATTGTCAGTCGCTGTAGCCACTGACCAATCACTCACAACATCGTTAGTTGCCACCAACCGCAGTCAATTATCACCCTCTTATGTTATGTTGTGTTGTAAAATTGCAATGTTGTGACTTGTAAGCTTAAACCAAGGTTGTATTTTGCTTTTGTGTGTGTGTGTGTGTGTCTTTTGTCTGTGTATGGTACTGTGTGTGTGAGATTGCTTGTGTTATAGGATTGTGAACTTGTGGATGTGGAGTATCATGTATGGCTCCTAAATTTTAAATTTGTGATTATGGAATAGTGGAATGGAAGTTTGAATTTGTGTCATTCGTAAAAATTAATAGAGTGTTCATTTGTAAATAAGAATTAGTTTTGTTTTTGATTTTCTGATGATGATTGAGAACTAGAATTTTGAATTGGATTATGAATTTAAGGTAGTTCTTGTCTAAAATTTGAAATTGTGATACATTGAAATTTAAATGAAAGGTTAGTCTTTTTTATAAATTAGGTTATATATTATAAGTTGAATTTTATAATCATCAAAATGGATTATTTAATTTATAGTTAAGTTATATAATTAGTAATTATACAAAATGAGCTATATTGTGAACTTTTGTCTTGGATTGGATTATTTAATCAACTAATCAATATTCATAAAAAAATAAGTTATAGTTAAGAGTTTATGGTTGAATCACATAACTATACAAATTAAAATAGGTTATAATTGTGAGTTTATGTTTAAATTATATAATCACACAAAATGGGGTATATTTGTAATTTATAGTTGAATTATGTGATTACACAAATTGAATTATAGATGTAAGTTTATAGTTGAATTATGTAATAGCAAAATAAGTTATAGTTTTGACTTGTGAGTTTATGATTGAACTATATAATCATAAAAAATAGGTTATAGTTATGAGTTTATTTTGGAATTATATCATCATCATCATCACACCCAGTTTGAAGTCCCGCATTGAGGCGGAGTCTGGGGAGGTCTTATAGTACGCAGCCTTATCCCTACAAAGTAGAGAGGCTGTTTTCCGATAGACCCACATGTAGATGTGACAGGTAAAAATGATGCAAAATACCATACGCAAGAATTTAAGAATTGACACGCATAGAAATTGAGTAACTAGAATAGCACAAAAAAAAGGACATACATGCTCGTTGGCCAAATCAAAAAAGAAACTAGACCTTTTACCGTACACACTACAACAAAAATGACATACAGTAACACTAGACAGTAACACTTTTGACAATATGTTATAAAATACCTATATACGGTAACATTATATCTTAAAATGTTATGATTCTTAATTTGATAAGTAACACTTTATGATTTTATAACATATAATT
>JAOSBM010000205.1:5161029-5176347 GCA_027568955.1 Erythroxylum tenue
TGCAATGTAGTGGTTGGAGGCTGTTCTCTGAAGGCAAAGAGAGATTCAACTTGGGTTTGGGAACTAACCAGAGAATAGAAGTAAATAGTTGTTTTCCGCCTAGACGCGGCGGCGCCACGTTTTGGACTTCTTTGACGTTCTTTTTCCCTTTTTGATTTTTCCTTAAAACGGACGGTAAAGATGTAGAAAATTTACGGGTCACTGTGACTAAAGTTTTGCATCCAACGGCGAAGAGACATGAAAATGAGATTAGGTGCGTTTCTTAGGTCCGTGAAATACTTTATTTCTCAAGTCAAATACATCGGGACAGATTACACGTTCTATTAATTCCCAAGTCAAATACATCGGATAGATTATATGTTATCATAACTTAGTGGGTTGGCATAGATGGCACATACTTTCGTCACTTAACTAAGTGATTCCGAGTTCAATCTTTGCCCTTAAGAATACAGCAAACTCTTAGATCAATTGTGGCCCCCCTATCAAGGAATGTACGGGGATTAGTCACCAGCTTTGACCTGATGGACACTTCCTAGGCTAAACCCACGAACCAAAAAAAAGATGATATGTTATCATTATTCTGTATTTTTTCGGTTTTATGAACATCTATTCATTTAATAAATCTAATAAATTAGACGATAGAAATTAAATAAATAGATATTTATATAACCGAATCGATACAAAGTAACAAAAACTGGTGATTTGAACGCAATTTGACTGCATCATTGTTCAAGCACTTGTACATGTTATAACATCATCGGGGAGGATTAACGACGGAGCCAAAAATTTAAGATAAAAGGACCTAAATATTTAAGTTTTTAAATTTTATGGGCCCAGTGCATCACTAGACTCCAAATAACTCTGTACTTATATATATATTATATATATTTATATATATTAAAAATAAAAAATTTAAATTTTATAAATTTTGAAAAGCCAGTAAACCACTAGTCGCAGCTATCTCCGTCAGCGGGGAGGATGTTGTAAGATGAATTGCTCACGCCGGTCAACGGTTCAAGGTTGGAATTAGACTTGTCCGCGAGAGCTTTGTGGGCTAAGATCCAATATAGTGATGGACCTGATGGACTTTCGACAAGTTTCAACCATAGCCCAATTCATCAATTTATTATTATACATAAATAAACATAAAAATATAATAACCATCGTCAAACCGAATCTGATTTTGCTGAATCAGAACTAACAAACAAGCGTAAGTTTGGTTCCTTAAACGCCTTTAACTCAAAACTTGAAACCCTAGCTCCAGCTTCCATTCTCAATACTTAATTATCCACTTCTGCTATTCTTTCCTTGGTTCTATACATGGCCAGGAAGCGAAAGCAGCGATCTTCCGAACCCACTGCAAACCAACCCCAACAAGAATCCTACCCGGAAACTATCCAAGAAGGAGAAGAAGAGGAAGTAGAGGAACAAGACCATGAACAACAAGAACAGCAACAGCAACAAGAAGAAGAAGAAGAACAAGGAGACAAAGGAGGAGGAGATGAGGAGCCAGCGCAAGAAGAGCAAGAGCAGCTACCGGAAACCCTAGATTCATCAAATGAAGCTGTTGCTGAGGATCCTGTAGGACCCAGGTCAAATGAAGGAGGAGACAAAGAAGAGACTGGCTACGGAAGTGAAGAGAATGCGAAAGAAGAGGACTTTTTAGACGAAGAGCCTCTCGAGAAGCTGCTTGAGCCTTTTGGAAAGGACCAGTTAATAACTATTCTTCGTAAAGCCGTTGATAAGCATCCCGATGTTATGGGTTGCGTCCGCGAATTCGCCTATGCCGACCCTGCCCTCCGGAAAATCTTCGTGCACGGGCTTGGGTGGGACACAACAGCCGAAACTCTAAAATCGGAATTTGAGAAATATGGGGAAATTGAGGATTGCAAGGCTGTCACCGATAGGGTTTCTGGGAAATCGAAGGGATATGCATTTATTTTGTACAAGAGTGCGATTGGAGCACGAAAAGCTTTGAAAGAGCCGCAGAAGAAGATTGGAAGTAGGGTTGCTTCATGCCAACTGGCTACTGCGGGGCCAGCCCCGGTACAGCCTCCGACAACCCCAGTAGTGTCGGAGTATACTCAGAGGAAGATTTTTGTGAGCAATGTGTCGGCTGATGTTGAGCCGGAGAAGCTGCTTCAGTTCTTTAGGCAATTTGGGGAGATTGAAGAGGGTCCATTGGGTCTTGATAAGCTTACTGGTAAGCCTAAGGGTTTTGCACTTTTTGTGTACAAGAGTGTGGAGAGTGCAAAGAGGGCGCTGGAAATCCCTTATAAGAATTTTGATGGCCAGACGTTACACTGCCAGAAGGCAATTGACACTCCGAAATATAATAAACAAGGTTTTGGAAATTCTAGTGGTGGAGGTCATCATCAGCATCAACAGCATCACCATCATCAGCCTCATTACCAGCATTCGGCAAAGAAAGGAAAGTTCAACTCTAGTGCATCTGGACCTGGGCATTTGATGGCTCCTTCGGGGTCATCTCCTGGTTTCAACCCCGGGATGGTATCACAGGGTATGAATCCAGCAATTGGACAGGCCTTGACTGCACTGATTGCAAGCCAAGGAGCAGGATTGGGGCTTGGGAATCTGCTCGGGACCTTTGGAGGAGCACCAGTGAACCAGGGATTACCACCTGCTGGATATGGGAATCAAGCTGGTGCCGCTTATGGCAATCAGCAACCAGTGCAGGGGGGTTATATGAACCCACAGATCAACCCACAAATAGGACAGGGTGGTGCTGGCAGGTCTCAGCAGGGTGGTCCTTATATGGGACATTAGGTGAGCTTTTCTTTCGGTATCTTTGCTTTTTTCCCTGCCACTCTTAATTCTGTTTCATCATTTGAAGGAGCTGGGCAATATGAACATAGTAACTGTATGAAAGAAAAGAAATGAAAGAAAGAGGCGTATATATGTCTGATGCGCTCATGTAGTCAGAGTCGGCAATAACTTTCATTTAGTTCCCATGAAATTTCCATATTATGGTTGAGGAGGTGGCGTTGCAGTAGAATTGTTTTAAGTGTTGGTTTAAGCGTAGTTAGTTATTTATATATTACCGAGTTGATGTTTTAGTACTCTATTAAGATTCAGATAATCAAGACTGAAAATCTAATTAACAATTAATTGCTGAAGGAATAATATTTAGGTTTTGTTAACTTCCTTGTATTCTTCTCATCTCTGTTTTTGCTAGCCAAATTCCTCTTTGTTACTCTGCTATGACAATAAGTGTTCTACTTAAATTTCTAGGCTATGGTACTTTTGAAGAGCCATCTTTCTGTTTCTTGCACCTTGACATTTTCCTTGTTCCAAATTGTTATTTTTGTTTTGTGTTATGTAGTTTTACTTTATGTAGAATGTCCCTTGTCATAATATGGTTGCTTGTACTTTTAACTAAACCCAAGATTTCCCCGTCTAATTGCGTAAGGTATGCACTTTAATTTATTCTGTCAGTTTATACTTTTAAGACTTTCTAATTCTGAAATTAGCTCTTTTCATACTTTATCTATTCATTATGCAGATTCTCTCATAGATTCATCAATCATTTAGTTTTGGGCACTGCTGATTCTTCTGAAGTTCCAGGACTCTTGCAAAGAAATTTGGAATGAAAAGTTACTGTTTTCCCTATAAAGACCAGAATCTCAAACCTGTATTTTTGTTTCCATTTCAGTACTAATTAACCTTCACATGTTTTCAAAATTATGTATTACTTCATATTTATAATGTCCTTCTTAAATATGTCGGGTAAAGGTCAAACTTCTAGGGGGCAGTAATATGTTTCTGTAGGATTTATAATGTCTGATACTCAACAACGCTTTTCTCATGCTCTTTTTCGACTATTTATTTCTTATGCAGTCATGAGGTTACCACTTAAATTTCTCAATGTGCTTATTGTGCATTTTATGAATTATTTTGGTTGAAAATTTTTCAATGGTACTTGTTTATCCCTTTGTTTAATAATTTTGTTTTTATTGCTTGTATATGAAATTTGTTAGAATTTTATGGTGATTGGTCTCTGTTCTGATTTGTTTTAACAGTCATTTATTCTGTTTGTTTCCATGTTCTGCTTGTAATTATCTATCGTTTGTGGTCGATTATGATTATGCGAGACTACTGTAAAGAGCTAAGTTCACATTCGCCACCATCAACATCCAAGTTATCATTATCTGCTGTTATCACTTTCTATATTTTTCCTTGTTAATGAGGAAAGTTCTTCTGGGTGTTACCGGAATAAGATTTCAATCGTAGAAAGTTACTGGACCAAGTTGTTGATGGTGCTAGAACTTTTAAAGTGTCATCAGTTACTAAAACAAATAAATTTTCAGTTATATGGCTAAGTGCTTAAGTTGTAGTAATAAGTTGTTCACGAAACTGCTTTTTGTGACAACATATTAACTTTTAGTCCTGGTTTCTGATCGGGCAATAGACACCAACTAAGATGTCAGGAAAAGTGATGTCTGGTTGGCACTTGTAGTTTTTAGTTCGTCTCACTTTTAGTATTTTAATGTGTGAACACTGAGGTCTCAAATTTGTTTACATGTTGAATTCTCACACTGCTGAGAGAATCTTCCGTTTCACAAGGCAAGGAGTTGCGGCATTGATGTCTTTCTTGCCCTGCATCTACCGGATTTTGGTCTCATCCCTTAAGGTAAGAAGTTGGTACTATGCTAAGTTCATCTTGTTGGAACTCAGTGATGTGCGAAAATGCTGTGTTGTGGAACTTATGTTCCTGTGATGATGAGGAGAGATTTTGACTGAGCATACTGTTGAGGGGATCTGACCAATTGAACTCGTTCCAAGTGGTTGGTTTTTAAATGGGGAAGATCATGCTATATATAAGTTGACATTTGTTTGTTTTTGACTTGATCTCTACTCATGGTTCATGGTGGCCCAAGCTACCTTCCTCTGCAATAGTTTTTGCTATCTAAGGGTATTGGCAACTAGATTGCAGAGTTTTGACCTTCATAATATGGAGTTGAAAGTGTTGGCTATGATGAAAAATGTGTTTAGGATAAACATCTTCCTTACGTATCCAATGTCTTGTAGGTCTTGCCATGATGTTTACTGCTTTTGATTATGTATTTGTTTAATTTCTCCCCAAAACTTTTTACAAGTGAAAAATACCGTGTATATTCAAACCCACTTAGCACGATTCTGTCTGATCCCTTTCTATATAAAATATATTGTATTTGGTCTGATCTATTCATGGCTTAGAACAAAAAATGCATTTCTCAACATTATTATTAGGGCACTCTTTTCTTTCCAAAACATGAAAATTAAGCTGCAGCTAAGAGATCCTCAAATGGATAGAATTTGTAGAATCATGTTGCATACTGTATAGCAAGCAAATTGCTTACAAACATCTTGAAATTAAGATTAGCAAACTCACTCTCTTTCTTCTTCCAAGATGCCTTTTTAGCTGACCCCCTCGCCTCTCCTGCTTTCTTATCCTCCTCTGTCTCATCTCCACATAAATCCTACTCATCATCGGCATCTCCAGTAGTAGGCGCAGTCTGAAATTCAGAAGGGAAAAACATCCCAAGATTGATACAAAATCTAACAAGAACAACTGCTAATACTCCCACCATCCACTGATGAATGCCAAGTTGAAAACCCGGTGAACTATTCAATTCAATCTCAATGTTTAAAGATGCAACACATCGACCATCAGTATCAATTGGCCATAATTCGATATTAAGACTCGCAAAGCACATCATTCCAGTACTAGAAAAGCTTGTTTTCTTCTGTAACAGTTTCGATTCAAATTCATTGAGATGGGCAAGTCTTTCAATTTCCAAGGTAAAAATAATGAAAATTACCTCTTTAGCAGGGGCAGCTTCAACTGGAGCGGCCATGCCACTAATCCTCACACCAACAGCTTTTCCAGGGAAGCTAATTAAAAACCAGTCACATTAAAATGTTATCAGCTACAGCTTATTCTTCTTAAGGGCACAGAACAGAAACAATAAACATTTTGTAAAAACAGAAAATTGGGGATAAAAGACAAACCTCGCGGCGAGATGTGAAGAAACACTGTCATACCACTTGCTAGCACTGGGAAAGGAGGCTCCAGGCTTTCACCAACACGGTGGCGTAAACCTTGACATCATCGTTCGTAAACTGATCCCTAAAGATTCAAAATTTACTGTGATCAGTACGAATTATAGTTTGAAACTTCAGCAAATAAAAACTGGAAAAGAGTTGCAAAAAGGAACCAAAAAACACAGACGAGAAAAAATACCCAGAAATATATATAGGATTTTCCGGCGAGGAACTCGTTGAGATATTTGAGAGCAGCCTCGCTGTGGAGATCTGATAAAATGACGGCCATTGATGACAACTTAAAAAGAACAAGAAGAAAGAGTGAGTTGAAACAGTACGAGTGTGAGTGGGCAGAGCGAACGACCATTTAAGTGCGAAAGGAACGACGTCAGATCTCCGTAATATTTAACCTTTTTTCAACCCTATTTTTGACCCCAAAACGACGCCGTTCTATGTATAAATAACTTAAAGTGATATCGTTTCAGTTCCAAGTGTCCATCACCGTTGATACACATTATCTATGACGTGTCTGTCATCTAACAGTGTTTCTTGAGGCGACCGGAGGTTAGCTATTGAGTGTAAGAAGACGACAGTACATGTTGATTCCATTTAAAATACCCGTTGTTCAAATTTGACCGCAGATAATATCATAGTACTAGTTAGTGTTTTGATGTCCAAAAGTCTTAGCTGCAGAAAAACTATAGAATTGGAGGTTGGTGGATGATCCAGACAGAGGTGTGAGCAGTACCCAAAAGCAAGCAGCCATGGCTTCAGTTCATCTCCTCTGCAACAACAACCTCTTCAACGCTTCTTGCAATTCTTCCGGTAAAAGCAATTCCTTTTCGTGTAGGTCAAATGGGTCCGTGAGTTTCAATCAAAGGCTTCAATTTCCGAGGACTCCTCTTGTCAAAGCCAGCCAAAAACAAGTTGAGGTTGCGGTTTCATCACTTTCTTGTAATATTTAGACTTGCTAGTCTTTGCATTGTGCTTAAGTTGATTTGTTGTTTTGGTTGCTTGGTCGAACGTGATTAGATAGTATATGATCCTGAAGAGAAGTTCAATCAGTGGGCAGATGAAGTTGATAAGAATGCCCCTCTCTCAAGGCTCAATCTGTTCTCCCCTTGCAAGGTTATCTGCTGTTCTCTTGCTGAAACATCGAGCTTGGCATAATATCTTTTTCTCTTTGTTCTTTTGTTACGTCGAGAGTTATCAATTTCTGTGCAATTTGGATCCTCTCCGTGGTGCAGATTAATGTTTTCTTGAGAATAACTTCTAAGAGACAAGATGGATATCACGATTTGGCGTCTCTTTTTCAAGTGAGCCCATCCGTAATCTTTGTTCGTTTCGAATTTGTTGTTTTAAGCTATGCACACAAATAGTAGACAGTGAGCATAAACCAAATCCGTTTTGGTGCAGACTACTCTCGTAGTTTTTATCCTCTAAAGCTGTAATTCTGGTGTTTCTTCTGGCTTCAGGTAATCAGCTTAGGAGATGTTATAAAGTTTTCCTTGTCACCATCAAAAAGCAAGGATCGCTTATCAACAAATGTGTCTGGTGTACCCCTTGATGACAGGAATTTGGTAAGGCAAACACTTTTTTATTTTGTTTGATAATTGATATTGAGTTTGCTGTTTTTGCCATTGCAGATTATTAAAGCCCTTAACCTTTACAGGAAGAAGACAGGCACAGACAATTTCTATTGGGTAAGCTTCCCTTGACTTGATATTGTTTCAGTGATGAGTATCATTCATTTTTCATGCTCATTGCAAGTTCAAAGTGCTATATGTATATTTCAGATCCACTTAGACAAAAAGGTCCCAACTGGGGCAGGACTTGGTGGTGGAAGTAGCAATGCTGCAACTGCCCTATGGGCAGCAAATCAGTTCAGTGGTTGTCTTGCCACAGAGAAGGAACTCCAAGCGTGGTCAAGTGAGATTGGTTCAGATATTCCTTTCTTCTTTTCGCAAGGAGCAGCCTATTGTACCGGACGTGGTGAAGTATGCCCTTTTTTAGTCTAAAGTGCTTTATAACTAATCCTTAATCACAGTTAATCAGAATTGGCCTTGTGGTTTCTTATTCTCCTCTCCATTTTGTTCCAAACCGAATAATCTGGAGGTTGCACAGATAATGGATCCTTTTTATCTCTTCATTCTACATGATTCCATGTAAATAAATAAGGTACATGACTATTTCAAGATAATGCACAGTTAGCCAACCATCTACTATTTTGAGGTTTCCTTCTCTCCTAAAGAAATTTAAACTATCATTACATTGCATTGATTTCATGGTGAATTGGTCTAGAAGTCAAGTCTTCAGATTCATAGGTATGGTTGCATCTCCTCTACTATCTGGAGGATTAAGGGTGGCTTTGTTTAGTGTTCAAACCCATAAGTTGCCTGCTTTGTTTAGGATGCACAATTACTATATTCTAATTCTGAAAGGCATATTCTGGCTTCAATGCTTTCCAATTAACCCCCGAGCTTCGTTTCTACTTCACTTTGTCTAGATTGTTGAAGATATTCCTTCACCTATATCTTTGGACATCCCAATGGTTCTTATAAAGCCCCCGCAGGCATGTTCAACTGCTGAAGTTTACAAGGTAATTTAATGTTGTTATTACCGAATGGAATTCTATTCACACTTCGATACTATGAGAAAATTTTCCTGATGTGTTTTTTGATTTCTCAGTGCTTTAAACTGGATCAGACTAGTAAGGTTGATCCATTAACATTGCTGGAAAAGATCTCAAAGCATGGAATAACTCAAGATGTCTGTATTAATGACCTAGGTGAGAACATATTGGCATTGGTGATCTTTCTTTTGTTATTACGAAATTTCATGTTTTCATACTGCATCTCTACTTTTCATTCTCCTATTATACTCCTCCAATTTCGATAACTTTGGCTTCTGCTATACTTTTAGTTACTTGGGTGTGTGGATTATTTAGTGTGTTCCGATTGTTCTTCTTGGCCAAATTACTTCATTAACTCGTGAATAAGAAAAAAACTAGGTGTCTGAAATTAACCTGAAGTGACTAGGTTGCGAGAACTTTGTTGTAAAAAAAGCACTGATAGAGATGGTATTAGAATCAACTGGCAAAGCTGTTAACATCTGTCTATACACTCTCAAACATGATTTATTTGATGAGGTGAAATATCTAATGTGAAACTATTTGCAGAACCTCCTGCTTTTGAAGTTCTCCCATCACTTAAAAGATTGAAGCAGCGCATTATTGCAGCTGGCCGTGGACAATATGATGCTGTTTTCATGTCTGGAAGGTAGTGTATTGAGTTCTGTTGAATTCATGTATCTATGTCAGCATTGACAAGGGATACATAATTGTGTTATAAAACTCGATGGATGGATAGTTTGCCCAGGTCAATCCATCTAACATTGCAACAAATCTACAAGAACAATTTGTTTGAGCATGTAGTCTCAGTACTCTTGCTCCCTCGTGCTTGCATGTCTACTAATTGCGACTAGATGATGGAACATTTGGTGTTAAAAGTAGAGCCTTCATTAGGATGACTGACCTTTACCTTAAAGTTTATATATTTTCCCATTTTTATTTATGTTCTCTAATGTTTGACACAGTGGAAGCACTATTGTTGGGGTTGGTTCTCCAGATCCTCCACAATTTCTGTATGATGAAGATGAGTATCGGGACGTTTTCTTGTCAGGTAAAGACCTAGCAACCCTGTCTGAACTATAATTACGGTAAAGCTTGAAACATTTTCTTTTGGTGATCTTTTAAGGCACCAGCATGTTAGAAACCTGACACAGGATAAGATTTGAAAAAGCTCTGTGTCTACTAATTATCTAAACCTTACTTATCTTCATCCAAATTAAAACATGGTAGAAATGGATTGACTTAAATTACACCCACACGGTAGGAATATTAATGGTGCACAAGAGAGTTTCAGAGAATGGTTCAAAAGGAATTTGTGCTAGATGTAGTATTTAGTTCTTATCTTGCAAGATGATGGTGTGATATCTGATCCTGCATATTATACCTTCTGCAGAGGCCAAGTTCCTTACTCGCGAAAGGAATGAGTGGTACAAGGAGCCTTCTTCATCCACTGCTTGTATCTCACCCTCCGATGATCTGTCACAGTCCAACGAGTGATTTTATGTGATAGTCATGTGTGTGTTGGTATATAATATTCATTAACGTCCAGTTTTGATTTGTTGTGCTCATTGAACCCCATCCCCCAAGTTTAAAAGAATATTTCAGTTTGTTTTCTGTCATGAGAAGAAACAAAAGCACATTTTTCACAGGAAAAAGGCCACACACTTAGCTTGAATCAACTCTTGAGTTGATAATATATTGGCTTGAACCCAGTCTAGCTCAAAAGTCAACGTCATTTTGTTTTGTTCAATGCGTGAAGAACTGGGCCTAAATTGGTCGACTGAAATGACGTTGGGTTTTGGGTTACTTGCGGAATGAAAAACTCTCAATTCGACCACTTCATGACACCATTGATTGACTTTTTTTCTTTTTTAAGGGAAGTTAAATCGAAATTACACAGCTAAACGAGGGAAACAAATTTTTGATGAATCCTCTAATAGGATCATGTGGCATCCGATAGGAATAGTGTCAAAGTAAGTGATGCCAACATCAAAATAACTTGCAAATTTAGCAGGCCAGTCGACGCATTTGTTATTTTCTTGATATATGTAGTGATAAATAACAGTCTAGTTCTTAGTAAACAGTTATGAATGCTCAGGATTATAGAATTGGGAGAACTGGCTCGGTGCTCTAAAGAGGAAAGGATGTCGATCATCTTTGTAGAATTCACTTCAAGCTCGATCCGATGATATCCCAAGTTACACGCGAGAGTCAATCTGGTAAAGGCTCTACAGAGTTCTGCTGAGACAGGAGTGTATCAGTCAAGATTTTGAATAAATCCACCCTGTCAGATGCCGTTGTTGTCCCCAAAAAAATCTCCTGCGGTCGTTACAAATGAGGCACAATTATACGCACTATCAGTATTTAATTTGAGTCAGCCCGCGGGAGATTTGCTCTGCTAAGTAACTAAATTTTCCGAAATGTACGTGCAGTATCCCGATGTTGATCGCTAAGTTTCTGGTACCTCCCGTTGTCAAACGGTGTACTGCCACTTTCACTTCCTAACTTTGAATTGATGTTCATTGGAGTATCAGTTGGCTTACATCCAAACATCCTTGTTTCTTTCAAGAAATGTAAGATATATTTCTTTTGTGACTCTAAGTCCCTTTCTTCATTTATTTTTCATGCCAAGAGATTGCCTAAATCTTTGATCTCAAACTCTCTTGCTAAAAAACTTTTGAGCTTGAGTATCTCTTTATGACAATCTTCATTTATACACAATAAGAATTTGGCCAAGAAGCACGATGTTGAGGGTTTGATGAATATAGTGTGATCTGTCTGACATTGTTGATACTTAAAACTTCTTGATTACTCCAGTGAACCTGTCAAACCATGCTCTAGATGATTATCTCAGTCTCTACAAAGACTTCTTAAGTCTATAGACTTAGTTGCTGGTGATAGGATGCTAAAATCCGATAACTATTTTCATGTAAACTTCTTCTTCTAAGTCTCCGATGAAAAATGCGTTTTTTTCTATTAAGATGATATAGTTTTCGATCTAAATTAGAAGCAAGTGATAGAAGCATTCTGACTGTATTAAGCTAAGTTACAGGGACAAATATCTCCTGGCAATCAATTTTACCATTAGTATTATGTTTGACTATGAAAATCTATTTGCAGCCAACTGGCCTTTGCCCGACTAGTGTTAACTAGTGAAATTTGGGATTTTTAATTCATCAGGACTCATAATTCAGACTTCTGCTATAGGACAAGAATAGGAATTGTTCTATGGCTTTGAATTGGTTGTTTAGGAGTTGAGTGTTTTGATGTCTCAAAGCTGATGTTCACTATGAAGTTCTTCCGCTGAATATCAGGTCTGTAGTAAGGTTTATGTTCAAATAAATGTGACATCCATGGAGTCCTAAAACCTTCTGAGTTATAAAAGAATAAAAGTGACAGCACTAGTACCATTATCTTTTTATTATAGTAAATAAATCAAATTAATTCTAACTAACTGAGTCTTCCAATTTATCCTTAAAATATCTTTTGAATTCAGGATAGTATCTCCTGGATAAGATTTCCTCAGAGAATAAAGATAGATTAGGATAAACTGATTAGTTAGGCATCTCACACTTAGCGTCTCGTGATGATCTTCCTATGAGTTCTCAACAATTTGGTGGCTACTGCTATCTACCTAAACATGTTATTTCATTGTCGAAAACATTGCAAGAAGTGGTCATTCTAAGTAATCGTAACCTTTGGTCAAACCACTTACCACCTTCTTCTAAATGATTGATTTATCCAATGCTCAGGCAATTCCAAAAATCAAAATTCTTAAGACCAGATTCGAATTGATTTGAATTAAGACGCTACCTGATCAAAATTTGGGTTGAATTGGAGGTTAACAAAGACAAACTATGTACAAGAGGTGCTGAGTTTACTTGTAGAATGAGCTTGAAGAAGAACCATATACTGCAAAGGTCTGATAGACAATAAGGAATGAGCTCATCGAGTAGTTCAACAATATTCAAGGGAACAAAATAAACTAATCCATCTTCCAAGCCAAAGCTTCTCTCATTCACACGATGAAACATGTTTGTCTAGGAATGCTTTGGCCAGATTGCTGAAACTTACTGTTTCTGCAGCTGCATATCTTTCAATGGCATCAACAATTTCTGGCTTTAGAATTTCTTCCTTGGTTGATGAATTGCAGAGATAATAAAGAGCCCCAAGAGCATAATTTACCTGAAAATTTGGGTCGATAAATATGATAGCATAACCAAATAAAAACTCTATGCCTTGGGTCTACAAGTTTTGAGTTTAGATTCCACGGCCATACTAAGAATGTACGGAAGAGTAGCGAGCTTCATTACAAGATAATCACTTCCCTTAATGAAGAGCTTCAAAATGCAGTCTTTCAATAGAACTATTTTAACTGTTATGCAAACAAGAAAAAGGGCTGTTTTAATCACTCCGCCCTGCATGTGTACATGATGCAAATTATGATCAACTAACACATTAAGTACTGAAATTAATGTTGGACATACGAACACCATGATTAGAAGTATCCTAGAGAAATTACTAGTTAAAATCCTTTGGAAAATTTACTACAATTAGACATAAGTAGGGACTGAATTCTGAAAGGGGATCATTATAACAGTCATGTCTGATGGAAAGCCTGACTTTAGTGGAAGACAAAAGAAGGAGTTGATCAATTTTCATGGGTTACGAACAAACATGATTGATTTTGCATGCAATGTAGTATAAAATTTCTCCCCTGCATTTAAAGTTCAGTGTCAAAGGAAACAGAAAACAGCTCATAGATAATGGTTTGGGTTTGCCCAAAACTCAACTTACAGTGTTTCTAACTGGGCTTGATAAGCAGTCTATAACAAGGGGTATGCCACCAGATTGAGTGATAACAGCAGCATTCGCTGGATCTACAAGCATAGAAGAGGCTCTCAAGCATTGGTCACTGCATTGGATCAATAAAAGAAAAACCACTTGACAGCTTAAGATGAAAACCGAGTAACCCTCTGCAGGATGCATTTACAGATTTAGTTAAAAGTCGACTATGTTGAACTTACCAGCACATGAATTGCATATCCCACCAACTCCAAATTCCACAAGCTTCTCATTGGGCTCTGTCATACAATCTAGGAAGAGCTCCAAAACATTGAGCTGTTCAAAATCACATAAAATATGCTTGACCAGAAAATTGTATAACACCAAATTCTTTCATTAAAATCCATAGCTAAACAAACGCCATATCATATAAACTTAACCTGGCGTAAGAAAGTATAGTTGTATGGATCATAAGCAAAGTTTGCCAGGTTAGCAACAATCTTCTCTTTTGTTTCTGCAGCCACAAGAACCAATCATATGAAGGAATATACTGAAACAACTATTTGAAGGGATCATAGTTGAAAACATTCTGTGAGGGGTTTTGGATAATTACAAAAAGCATTAACACATAATCAGAATCTTCAACTATCTCTAAATTAACCATAAACAAGAAAGACACAATAAATTACTGATTCAAAGGGAAAGTCGACATCATCAAAGCTAAAAGACTGCACCTTCATCAGTTGCATTTTGAAACCGGCCAACCAATTCCTGCATCAGAAAAACGAGAAACCAGAATTTAAACAGATTGCCGTCAAGCAAATAAACAATGTCATACAAAAACCAATATTTTAACGCTTATATATAAACATGTGATAAAGAAGCAAGAATAAGATCAACCTGAAGGTATTGGAGCCTTGGAGAACCATATCTGCCAGTTCTTTCCTCTTGCCTCTCGCTATTTGTAAACATTTGTAAACTATATATATGCAATTTTTCTCTGTTTATTATCGTGTAATCACTTGAAGCGTTCGAAAATGAGAACGCAAAAACAAATCGGAAGAGAATCAGGGGGTGATTGTGAGAGACGAGTTGCAGTCCAAGTGATTAAGAAACAACAGAAGAGCTAAACATTCAGGTTGTAATATATGGTTATTGAAATTAGGGGTATCAGGGTTAAATTAACACCTTGAATTGCCTTTCCCGGTGGCCGACGGCAGAGAAAACGGAATAATTAATTAATTACTGTATTGTTTCGATTAATTTTTTTTCATTAAATTTCGTTCGGGCGGTTTCTTTCGTGTATATAAATATACAGATGAGATTTAATAGAATATAATAAAAATATCATAAGTAAAACAAAAGATTTGATCCTCATTTGAAACTTTCGTCTGGGCGTACCGGATGAGATTTAATAGAATATAATAAGAATATCATAACCGAAACTGAAGATTTAATCCTTATCTGAAACTTTCCTTTTGTTAAGAAACAACTTTTACCGATCACTTTAATTTCTTTGTTGAATCGGACCGAGAAGAATGAATTTACCTACTTACCCTTTGAATTATAACTAAAAATATAGGGTATGATTATTTCTATTTAAATTTTTGGATTTCCTATTTCTGTTTTTAAATTTAGTAAAAAAGTTTATTTTAGTTTTTCTTAGTTTCCAAAGTTTATAAAAACTATAAAAGTGATTTATTTTATTTTTTCGTAATCCAATTTACTATAAACTATATATATATATATATATATATATATATTAATAAGAGTTGTGAATAATTTAATTTAATATTATAATTAATTAATTAATTAAAATTATGAATAATTTAATTTTTATATTTAAATAAAACAAAATT
>JAOSBM010000205.1:5176447-5189621 GCA_027568955.1 Erythroxylum tenue
TATATAAATTTCAAATAAATTTTGATTTAATAATTAAATATATATTTAAAACAAATTTTAATTTTATAATTATTTATTTTAACAAAATATATAATTTTATTCATAATTTATTAATAAATATTATATAAGGATTAAAATAAATTTAATTAATTAAAAGCAATTTTTTAGTTTTATGTAATATATAATTATCATCACTAATAAAAACATAACTATATTGACATTAATAACTAAACAGGTTTCTATTTTATTTTAAAAAATAAAAAGTACAAAATACAAAAAAATAGAAATGGAATTAAACAACCTCTAAGAAAACAATAAGATTCTACGTAGCAAATACATTTAATCAAAATCAAGTATAGCTGTTGACAAACAGGTTCGAATCGGTTTGATCAAAATTAACATGTTAAGTTCGATTTGATTAAATTTCGAATTAGTCTTGACTCCATCAACTAGTCGTTATCTTGAGCGGTTCAACTAGATTTTTTTTTTTTGGATTCGAGGAAACCCCATAGGCGGACCAAGCGGGCACACCTCTCCGAAGGTCCAACTGCAGCACCACCCCATAGGCGGACTAAGAGGGCGCACCCTCATCATTGAGGGCTCAACTAGTTCTCCACTCTACAAGTAAAACCCCGGCTGCCCAGGCTCTTACAAGAGGGGCTATCATGAAATCGAACCTAGGACCTAACCGAAGCTAAGCCCCGCTCTCAACCATCGAGCCACACCCCGTAAAGGCGATTCAATTAGATTCAAATACATATTCAATAATATTTCTTAAGAATTATTAAATTATTAAATTGCAAAAATAATGGGCATCTTTTATCTTGTACCTTTATCTTTGGAGTTGCTACATACAAGATCACTAAAAGTACAAAGCAAAAAGCACTTGGCGTTCTAAGCTCAAAACAGCGTACAAGTTGATGTTCATACATTAGCAGCTAAAGTAGACAACAAGATCGGCAGTAGATAATAAAGAATGACTATTTAAGTTTCAGTGATAACCTGAGGCTGAGCCAAATAATAATAAGGGCAAAGATTAGCAACTCAATTACAATTTGTAAGATCCCTTTGCCAGTACTAGTTGCTCATGTCTTCGCAGGCATGTGCCTCTGCCTCAACACTCTCAGTACCAGTGCCTTGTTCGCTGAAACATCCATTGCCAAGTGACCAGCAAGATCCGAGTAATACGTCCGGCCTCATCATGTCCATCTTATCTTCAAAACAGGGGGTTGAAACTTGATTTGCCGGTTCGGGCTTAGCGACACATCCTGCGAGAAATTTATGGCCAAATTCATTAATAAAGCAGAAGTCTCAGGAGTGCAAGCTACAGAATACATATGATCATTTTAGTATCACCCTAACCTGGCTCATCTGGTGAGCTTCCGGTTGTAGGAGTGTACTCGCTAAATACTGATGCAGCAGAATGGCTTAAAGGAGAGATTGGATCGGTATGCATTTCCCATCTAGTCGCACAAGCATCTGCCACATCACCTGGTATTTCCAAGGCATCTGAAGCTTGCTGACTTGAGCATCTCTTCAAGTTTTTCAGATTCTGTGATTCATAAAGCACTGCTTCTAAGAGGCCATTGCTTCGAGGTGAAAGAAACTCTGACCGCCTTGGTTCTGTTGGGGGTGAATGAATAAGAGTATCAACAGACTCAAGAGATGCCAATGGAGAAGCTGGTGTGACCCAGCTATCTTGCCGAGTTTCTGAATATTGGAGTGAAGGGAGCTCCAACTTCATAGCCCCACTAAGGGGCACAGAAGAAGAAGGTAATAAACTGCCATTTAATAGGGCATGACTGCCCAGAAGAACATCCAATGGTGGCTGTTCATAGGTGTTGAAACCAGAATCATATGGAGCGGATAAGCCGATTGGCTCTGATATCGTTTCATATGCAAAATCTAACTGACTGAATGCTGGGAGACCACAATTGACACTACCATCCACAACAGGAAAGAAAGTCTCTGAATCTCGAAGTCGTTTGGAAGGATGAATTGTTGGGAACATAAGGGGGCAACTAGGGGTACCATCTGTATTTTGTTTCAGTATAGTGCCTGCAGGTATATCAACCAGACTCGTCGAATAAGAGAAAACACCTCGATTACGCTCTAGATTTTTAAATTGCACTTCTGGAATCTCGAAATGGCCCTGCTGTATCAGATTAGGATCAGCTATTTCCCCAGTTTGCACTGTACCCATATTATGAATTTCATGACTCCCATTAAACACTTGCAAGCACACTTCAGGAGGATAAATTGGTAAGCCGGCTCGTTGCAGTCTCTTTATCCTTGTATTCCAGTAATTCTTTATCTCATTATCTGTGCGTCCAGGCAACTGCAAGAGGAAGAAACATCACAAAAACATGTAAGTGAAAGCATAAATAAATAGGAAAAGTGAGACATATACTTGTTGGGATTGGAAGCAATTACCACATTGTAACTTGAAAATGTCAATTGCACTCATCAAAAAGCAAACGTCCTGAAGTTATACTTGTCATGTCATTAAGATAATATTCACTATTTTCATATGAAATTTGTACTTGTCTAAGAACCCAGAATGAATTAGAATTGGAAACCATGAAGAACCTGATTCTACAACTGTAAACTTAGCATGCAGCCAATAGTGATCATTAGCTTTAAAATGTGCTTAAAAGGTAAAGAAGAAACATCGAAGTTGATTTATTAGCTTTGTTAATTCTCAACAGTACAAAACACTCCGTAGTCTCTCAATTATATTGCAATTAACGAACAAGGCTATCAAAATTTAGAATAAAGGAAACAAATAAGATTAACATATCCAAATTAGATTGATTTCTATACCAAAGTATGGAAAATGTTCCAGTCCAGGTCATTATTGTTTGGAAATATCAAGATTCTGACTTGGCCTTGCACCATCAATAACCAGTATAGTCTGTTGTAAATCAAGTAAATTCCTACGTCACAATAATTCTTCTTTACTTTTGGCAACTTTTTCCTCATAACAAGGAAAATAGCCATGCCCTAGTCAAAAGTCCATGTTTTACCTTCAGAGGTGGACCTGAAATTCCAGTTTGTGATCGGGTTCCAAATAACCTGGCATTGATGCAAGGCTTGGTGCCTTAAACCAATATCGAACCTGAAAGCTCTAATTCCATTCTTAGACCCATTCTTAGACATACTCTGATGTTAGGTTAAAATTTGAGTAAAATAGAAACACTTTTGTCAGCCTAAGATAACAGCTTCTTCAGTTAAGTAGTACACAAAAGCTTAAAACCTTCAAACATCTGTGATGTCCGCTTTAATACATTTGACTGTGTGAGGAGAATGGGTGTTGCCTATATCTGATTGCATACCATGCTTCATATTTTAGGCAGCTTGATTTGATGCACCAATATATACAATTTCATGCCCGCAAAGCTGTAAATAATCCAATGTATGAACTTATAAAGATTTGTGATCAGACATCGCTGACCATCTAAAGAGTATCACTAGAAAGAGAAAACCAGACACGTTACTCAAGAAACCTCAAAATGTACCAACCTCTGCAGCCATTCGAGCCCATTTGTTTCCGATCTTAGCATGGAGCTCAATGATTCGCCGCTCTTCCTCTGAAGTGAATGCACCTTTCTTCAAATCTGGTCTTAGGTGATTTGCCCATCGCAGACGACAGCTTTTCCCACACCGGGAAAGCCCCGAGTGCTTCTGGACAGCATTCCAATTCCCCTCCCCATGCTTATTGACATAGTCGACTAAAATTGCATCTTCTGCAGAGGTCCACGGGCCCTTTTTCAAAGGACCATTTCCATCCGAAGTTCCTCCATTGCTATCATCTTCAACTAGTGAATCTTGACGGCATTTGGTCCTTCTTCTGTCCTCACTTCCTGTCACCATACTCCCTATCTGAACAATTCAGGTTAACAATTACAGAATTAAAGATGATTTACAGAAAACATTAGACTTCTGCACATTCTGAAGAACATGACAATAAGCTACACAGTATCCATGATAAAGAATCCATAAACTTGCTCAAGCACCCGACACGATAGAGAAAATTATACTCCTAAAAGAATTGATCACTTCCAAAACAGAGGAATCCCATTTCTTGTAGCCATCGACTGCTCTCTTTTCTGGGCCAACCTATTAGTATCAATGAATCAATTTTAGCTCCATCTTCTGTTCATTTCAGCATTTATCAACATAAGGATTAGATTCCCTTATCAACACTTGGACCAACTTGTACATCAATCTCTACCGAGTCTAGCGCAAATCTGGACTCCACAAAATTGAAAAGAAAGAGAAAGAGAGTATAACCTGGATAAAATGAAGTCCAGTGAATGTCGTCGAATTGAAATGAAGAAACTAGTCACTGATGATTCTCAACTCCCCACCAAAAGAAAAAAAAAAAAAAGTACCCAAGATATATCACTCAATCCAAAGCAAAGGAAAAAGAAGAAGCAACAAAACGATACGACCCGAAATATACTTTAAAAAGAAAACGTCCTCTAGTCGGATTATGAACTGGAAAACAGCACTAACGAGAACAAATTGATGCACGTGAAGGAAATGGAGAAGCTCTAAACATGGGGTTTCGATATTCTGTCAACCAGAAGAACATGGCGTAAAAAAAAAGAAAAATTGCAGAGGACCCAGATCCTTTAAAACCAGACCCAATAACATTCCATTGACAGAGATACATCAAACTAACTCAGAAAGAGAAAAGAAGATGTGCGGACAATCTTCATAGTATAAAAAAGAAAAAGGCACTGTGACAGTCTGACAGAGTTGGAGAAGAGAGCTGAAGTGAAGTGAAAGAAATGACACGAAATAGTAGAGATTTGAAGAGGGAAAAGATCGTAAGGAAATTAGGAAAATTATAGATGGCAACAGCAGAGCAAATTTAGGAGAAACAGCAGATGAGAGAAGACCAGCTCCTTTTTCCACTTCTCTTTATTTTTTTCTTCCCTTTATTTAATCCTTTTCCCCTTTGCCCTCTCTCTCTTCTGTACTAGCTCTACTGAATCTCGAGTCCAGATCAAGACTGTGGTGTAGACAAAAGGGAATCAAAAACTGGTGGCGTGACAGTGACAGAGAAAGGTTTCTCTGTTTTTGACTGATTTGAAAAAACAAAAACTTAGGACCCACTCAATCTTCCTTGCATTGATGATCAACCATTAAGCTAAGCTTCATTAATGGAAGAAAGAACAAAGCAACTTTCACATAATTTATATAGAAAGCCATTGTCATCAATGGCAAACCATACTTTCATTTTGACTCAAATTGTTCCCCGCTAAGGAGTCTCCTGATGATGAACTTGAAATTTCATATAAATTGCATGATCGTCTTATCTTAATCAGGAGAGAGACTCATGCAATTAAGTATATATATATATGTATATATTATTGTGTGGGATGCAAGTCAACATGTAGTGGAAGTAGTTGGGATACTCAAATCTGAATTATTCTTATATTCGTCGAGAGAGATTTATAGAAGATAATTTCGACTAAAAGAGGATGAGATTTGAGGATATTGTTTTCATACTTGATATAGTTAAAAACATTACGGTACAGAAATAGATAATGCACGTGAACGGTAAAACTCAGGATTTAAAATTTAATTGAAAAAAAATTATTAAATAAAAATTAATTTATCTATTTTAGTTTATAAAATTTTATTAATTTATTGATTGATTAATTAAGAGGTTGTTTGGCTCTACTTCTATTTTTCTGTTGTAATTTTCAATTTTCGTTTCCAACTTTTTGTCAATGTTTTTCTTTTAAATAAAAACAAAAACATGTTTGGTTGTTAATGCTAACGTAGTTATATTTTTATCACTAATAATAATTACATATTAGATAAAATTTAAAGATAAATTATTTTTAATTAAATAAATTTATTTAATATCTTATAAAATATTTATTTTAATATTATATTATTTTAATAAATAAATAATTTGAAAATAATATTTAATTAAAATATACTTTAATTTATTTAAATATTTTAAATTTAATTATATTTATTAATAATTGTTAAAATTTAATTACATGTTAATTTAATTACAAAATTAAATTAAACTAAATTATTCATAATTTATTGATAATTAATTTTAATTTATTAAATATATAATGTTCAATTAAATTATTCATATTTTTATTAAAATTTAAATAATATGTTAAATGATAGTATTGTGGAAAAAACATAAACAGAAAAAAAAACCCACTTTTTATGATTTTTGTAATTTTTGAAAACTGGGAAAAAAACTAAAATTAAAAATAAAAACTCAAAACTCAAATAAATAGGTTTTTTATTAAATTTGAAAACAAAAACAGAAAAATAAAAATAAAAATGGAAACAAGCACCCTTTAATAAACTGATCGATATTTTTTTTAACAACAAGAGTTATTAAAGTAAATCGAACTGAATAGTTGAATATTTCAAAAATAGAATTTAAATTATAACGAAGTTATGTCTAAGTTGACAATTATTTATGTATTTATTGTAATTTTATTTACATAATAATTTAGCGTGCCAGTTTTACTTATTTATTCTTTAACCTGTATTACTCTTTTATTGTCACATATGCATGTGAGTCTACCTAAAACAGTCTCTCTACATTATAGGATAAGACTGTGTACTATCAAACCTCTTCAAATTCCGCTTTATTTTGAAATTTCAGACTGGATGTAATGATGATGATGATGTCTAAGTTGACAATTATTAACTTTTAAGGATTATTGATATAAAAAAATATTATTTTTAAATGAATTACGTTAATGTAATATTTATATTATTTTTTACCACATAAGGTATGGTGGCTATTATGTGCCCGTCAATAGAAATGTCAAGCGCCTTGTTAGTTAAGATTGAAGGTGTTTCGGAATAATTTACAATTAAACTTGATGATAGTTTGTGAAATCTTATTTTAGAATGTCTCCATTTACAGTAATTCTTAAAAAAGTAGAGTTGAATTTCAACTATGCTTATAAAAATTGAATTAATTCTAACTATTAAATTATTTTTTTTGAAAGTTAAAGAAGAGATATGTTAATTTAGCAAAGGCTATATACAAACATTGCAAAGAAAAAAAAAACAAAAAAAAACTACAAATATTTTTAAAATACACATTATCTACAGACTACAGGTTATAGCGACCAATTCAATTTCAGATCAAGACTAATACAGTGTTTGTTGATCATTAGCAATAAAAGCAGCTCTAATCCAATCGACTATATGTTCCACAAGTTGATATTTGCTCTCTTCAACACCTTTGTATATCCTCCAATTCCTTTTCCTCCAAATTGAGTAAATAATAATATGAAAAGCAGTCAAGATAATCTTGCCATTTACTCTACCGTGGGTGACATAATGTACAAGAAAATTCAAAGTTTCCATCCACTTAAAGGTATATTTGGATAATTATAACATGACCATAATTCTGCTCCAAATTGTTTCAGTATAAACACATTCAAAAAATCAGTAACTTTTTAATAATTGGGACCCTTTTAAAATATTTGGCTAACAAAAACAATCAGTAACTTACAAAGTATGCATACAGGGTTAAAAGCACCAAACTATTTGTCCTGGTCCGAAACCTATTTTTTATCACTAACATTTCCTCCTACTGGTTATATTAAAGTCAACGTTGATGGCAGTTCCTATGGCATTCCCGACAAAGCTGGATTTGGTGGTCTAGCGCGGAATGAATTTGGGCACTGAATCTTTGGTTTCTCAGGTTTCATTGGTTGTGCTACCAATATGCTGGCAGAGCTTCAGGCTATCTACCATATGGTGACTTTAGCGTGGACTCGTGGATACAAAAAGATTTTGCTAGAATTGGATTCGTTGGAAGCTATCAAGTTAGTTACTCAGGAATGCCCCCCATCTCTTCCTTATTTGACAGTTGTCTATGATATTTTGTTTTATTTACAAAAGGGCTGGGCTTGTTCTATTGCCTATACTTGGAGAGAAGGTAACCAATGCGCTGATTATCTAGTGAACTTAGACTCTTCATTTTCGCAAAATTGACATATGTGGGAGATGTCTGGTCCGGGTATTCGACCCTTTCTACAGAATGATGCTTTGTTGGTGGCGTTTTTAAGGCCTTAGGCCTCCTTATTTTTGTTTATCCTCTTCACAAAAAAAAAGAAAAAGATTGTACTTCCATATAGTCTCAAATGAAAGACCAGTTCATGATGATTAACTAGTTCCTGATGACAGGATCGATTGGTAAAAATACCACTGGAGTGCGAAATCCAAGCTAAGCTATCATTTGTTCTTCCTGCAAGAATAATAGGCAAATAATTCGTTAACAAGTGGTAATTTTTAATTGTTTTTAATTTAACAAAAATTAATTTAATCAGTGGATCAGCTTATCTTAATTAATTTTTTGGAATGGCCCAGGATAAACAATACGAGTTGTGCTGAATAAATTAAAGTCATTTCATATATTCATTACTGCGGTGTATCGATATCTAAATAAGATTAAACTATTTAATCTAATGAATCTTCGTAATTATATATAATTAGATAATTTTTTTCTTTGAATGTAAAATGATTAATTATAAAAAAAATCACAAACTTTCCTCAATTTTTTAATTAAAATCTGAATTTTAAAAATAACAATTAAATACTTAAACTTTCAATTATAGACTGATGTTAGTATCTCTGTTAACTTTGCTAATATAACTTATCACAAGTTTTATAAATTTTAAATACTTACACACGTCAAATCTAATTAAACTTATTAAGTTTAAAAAAACAATATCGGTTAATTAAACTAATTGAATAACATACTTAAACTTTGTCATTTTGAGACTGAAATCTTTAAATAAAAAAAATATGAGCATGCGGTTCAATGATTTTTAAAAAGCATCAAATAAGTTTCCTAAGTTGGAGGATAAGAAGAAGATCCAGAATCGAAGATGGGATTCAATGATTTTAAATTACTAGAGTTGAAGGATGAGAAGAAGATTCATACTCGAATTACGGACAAAGCAAACAAAACGACATAGTTTAGTTATATTTAATCAGTTAGTTTAATTGCGTTTTACGTGTACAGATGCTTACAATTTTTAGAACACGTGAAAAGTTACGTCAGTAAACTTAACAGATACATTAACATCAAGCTATAATTAAAAAAAAATAAAAGTTCAAGTTATAATTGCAAAATTAAGTAAAGTTTACAATTTTTTTTGTAATTAACCTGCTGTAAATAAATGATTAGAAAATTCAATTAGATTGATTACTTTAATTATAAAATTTTTGAATTTTATAATTTTTTAGTTCTGTTTTTAAATTTTCGATTAAATTTATTTTAATACTTTTTATTGTTTAAAATGATTAATTTATTAAATAATCGATTAATGTTTATATATTAATAAGTTATTAAAAATTAAAATAAATTAATTAATTTTTATTAAACAATTAAACTTTTTAATTTTATTCACAGTAGGCTGCATCCTACGTGACGGTGCAGGTACTTGGCTTGGAGGTTTTAGCCAGAATCTCGGCTAGTGCTCACCGGTAACTGCGGAACTGTGGGGTGTGTATATCGAGCTTACGCTCGCATGAAATCTAGGCTACCGTCGGATCGAACTTGAAGTGAACTCGATCGCGGTGATCCATTTCCTATCGTCCTCGGCGAGTCGCTCTTGCTCTGAATCTCCTAATCCAAAGTATTCATGAACTGTTCACTCAAAATTGGACTGTCATTTATCGCTACATTTGTCGAGAGAGAAACCGATGCGTTGACTGATTAGCGAATTATACAAAACATTTTGACTTAGGAACCGCTTTTTTTGCAAATACACCCATTTAATGCCACCACCTCCTTTTTCGAGAATATGTTAGGAATATGTATCCTTAAACTTGTCTTGTAATATGTTTTCTTACTTCCCTTAAAAAAAAAAAAAAACCCCAAGGCACCTATAACCCGACCCGATTCAGAACGAGCAAGAGAGAGACACGTGAGCTAGACTGGTAGTAGTAATGTTATACTGTCTTGAGAAGGAAGAAAAAACTTGTTCAAGCAAACCGGAAGAGGAAGCCACGTTTCAAACTTCAAACAAAAGCTCTCAAAGCACAGTCGCAGAGACAAGTTAAAACTTGGGACAAAGAGAAAAAGAAAAACCATGAGTAGCATAGGAACGGGCTACGATCTCTCTGTCACAACCTTCTCTCCCGATGGTCGCGTTTTCCAGATCGAATACGCTGCTAAGGCCCTTGATAATAGCGGGTTAGCGCATGCTTTCTTTTTCTGTTAAATTATTGAATATAGTTGTTGTTTGCTGGTTTGGTACTCTTTAGATGTGAATTGTAGTGCTAGATTAAAATGGGTGTCGTGATTTTCTTCCTTTGTTTCTAACGAATTATTTTATCTTGTAGGACTGTTATTGGGATCAAGTGCAAAGATGGGATTGTTATGGTAATCTTATTTGGTTTGTTTTTTCTTCCCCTGTTTTGAATTGTGGTGTAATTGCAGGAATTGTCTTCCTGAAATTGTAGGGTGTGGAGAAACTTATTGCATCTAAGATGATGTTACCGGGTTCCAATAGGAGAATCCACTCTGTTCATCGACATTCCGGCATGGTACTGGTTTTCTCTTTACCGTTTTAATTTTCCCTTTTTTTAAATTTTGTTCTTGCCACAAGGAGTAGAAATAATCAGGGAACTGTATACGAACCTAGTTGGAAGCATTAACATGGTTTATGGCATAAAATTCCCGCTGGAAACTTGCATTTGACATTTAAGTCTCTAATCGCTTTGTTCAAGGAGAAAATAACGCTAAGATTAGGTTTTGTGTTTGCAATGAGTTCAGTGTTATGCTAAGGAAAATTATTCACCAAGTCAATGCAACTTTAACTTACCCAAAGAGGAGGAGGTTTAGGTTAAGTGGTTATTAGGACAACTTAAGAGTGTTTAATGGACAAAACTCTTTTGAGATTTGCTATCTTTTTCTCACACACACAACATACCTATTTGCTATCAACTATTAGGCTGTTGCTGGTTTGGCAGCAGACGGGAGGCAAATTGTGGCACGGGCAAAATCTGAGGCTACCAACTATGACAGGTTTGTTATTTGAACCATGTTGATAAGATATCCTAGCTTTATTTTTGTTCACTTCTTGGTAATATACGTTGTAGACTGGGTATTAATTAACCAGCTTGTGTCACTTTGAAATAAGGCTTGTGTATTTTTTAAGGCTTATTATTCCTGACCAGCGATTCTGATGTTATAGTATTTATGGAGATGCCATCCCAGTGAAGGAACTTGCTCAACGTATTGGTAGTTATGTGCATTTATGCACTCTCTATTGGTGGCTGAGGTGAGTAAAGGCTTGATTCTTGAACTCTGATTATGAAGCACTTCTTTTATTTTATTGATCATTGCACTGGGTATCTCTGATACTTCCCCAAAAGTATTTAAATTTTCTTCAAATGCAGGCCCTTTGGTTGTGGGGTAATTCTTGGTGGTTATGACAGAGATGGACCACAACTTTACATGATTGAACCTTCTGGCATCTCATATGTAAGTTGATTAGATTCTATTTATAGTGTGGCATGACCTCATTCCTTGTTTTTATTTCTTTTTGTTAATTGTTTGTGCTGGGGGATGTCTTATTATGTTTCTTATTCTTTAGGAACTTTAACCTGTGATTTTTCTTGTGTTATTATCATCTTACTTAATATTTACTATGGATGTAGAGATACTTTGGTGCTGCAATTGGAAAAGGAAAGCAGGCTGCTAAAACGTGAGTTATGGAATTCTATTTCTTTTTTTTTTTGGGAAATTGGAAACTAGTTCTTTTGAATGAAGGAATATATTTTTCTCGTTTAGGTGATATATTTGACTCTCTATTTTTGTTCCCCTTACGTGTGAAGCCATTTTCTTGTTTATGTTTATTCATTTTGTTTTAAATGATTGTTATTTTGTCACCAGAGAAATTGAAAAGTTGAAGCTTTCTGAAATGACTTGCCGAGAAGGAGTTATTGAAGTAGCTAAAATGTGAGTTTGTCTCCTCTACTCTTCTAAGTAGTTCCCGTTATCTTTTCTGCACATTATCTTCTTCGTTCCATTTTACATTCTCTCTGCAATATTTGGGTGTC
Source organism: Erythroxylum tenue (assembly GCA_027568955.1). Taxonomy (NCBI): domain Eukaryota; kingdom Viridiplantae; phylum Streptophyta; class Magnoliopsida; order Malpighiales; family Erythroxylaceae; genus Erythroxylum; species Erythroxylum tenue. Next base: position 5,188,532 of record JAOSBM010000205.1, read on the forward strand.
ATCATTTCAAATCTTCTCTTTTTGTCCTTTCTTTGTACTATATACTTATTTCTTTTATAGCCCAATATGTTCATATGCTACATACTGGTATTTTTCTTGGCTCCAAATAAAAGAAAACCCATCCTTTAGTTGCTAGGGTTTAGTTGCATGTTACTAGGGTTTAGTTGCATCTTATGGACGTGCTAGGTTAAACACCTATTGTTTGGACAAGATGCACAGTACCGTGATCTAGCCTTGAAAGGTTTCTTTCATAACATTCATTACTGGGTTGGTTGTTGCAATTATCAGATAGGGCCATGTTCTCCCATATAAAAGCTTGACTAACCCAAAGTTTTCTCAAGTTTGAGCTCATGCTTATAGTAAGTCTAATATTTGAAACTTTTGCTTGTTTGAATTATATTTTTGAGCATGAGCTGGCTTGAATTCAAAATGAGCCTTAACTTCATTGTTTGGCATGGTGTGATAGGAAATTGTAGGCTTCTCAAGTTAAACATGATTAAAAGGAGAAAATTGTGTTGCTTTGAAACATGTAAGAAAGACAATATGTCTTTACATGAGTAAGTAAAAGAATTTTAAAATGAACCCAAAATGAGATTGTGAATGGATCTGTAATTGAGTTTGTTAATGAGTCTACAAATTATGCTGCTTATGAGCCTAAAAGAGGGGAACCCATCATTTTGCTCGGTCTCAGTTTCTTTATTAACTCATTCTAAACCTCCCTTACCAAAATGGACTGCGGAGTGCTTTTCAGTGTCTTGATTACTACTGGAAATGGAGCACGGAGGTAATCAGTTATAATTATATAAAGTCAAGTACACTTTGGTATAATTTTGTTGTTGCAAGCTTAACTTATTTGCCATTCCTTTAGACAATTGCCCTGGATTGTTGATTCACTTTGTGACGGTCTGTATAATAATGAAAAAAGCTAGATAATTGAAGAGATAGATAAGAATACATATGTTTGATGCACACAATGTTTGCGCTCTTAATATGGCTGGCCAACTTTTTGGATCGAGGATACCAATTTGCTTTCTTTTTTCTCCATGAGCAGCATTTACAAAGTGCATGATGAGGCAAAGGACAAAGCTTT
>JAOSBM010000205.1:5307238-5323827 GCA_027568955.1 Erythroxylum tenue
GTAGTGTACCGGGCCCCCCAAAATTTTAAAAAATTAATTTTTGGGCCCCCTATCTTAAATTCCTGGCTCCGTCACTGCTTACCATGCCTACTTTTGGAGGTGCAGCACAGTTATTTCTTGGTGGCAGTATTCCTCTTGACCATTCCGGGGCCATAGTTATGCAGTTTACTCCTAAGCTTGCTAGCTAAGGGTCGGAATGTTTTAGTTGGGCTTTCTACTTAGACTTTGTATGCTTGGGTTTTATTTGGCTATGTTTCTTAGTGTTATTGTTGTAGCTGTTGATTGGGTCTCGGATTGCTTCTTCCCTTACTGCAGTATTCCTTAGCTTATTTTGATTTGCTCTGATGCTAGGCTGGATAAACCTTCTGTGGCATAGTATATGAACTTTTTGTATATATTTTGATTATTTATTTAATTTTTTTGATTTACCAAAAAAAAGCAAAAATAGGGGCTCATTTTTTTAATTTTACTCAGAGCTTATAAAATACTAAAAATGAGCCTAGTCATTATATATGCAACATTCCCTTTATTAAAAAACGGTTATTTTCGTAATTTAAACCTATAATCTTTTGATAATAACTATAATTGTAGAATTGGGTTATGAGGCTTGTTTGATGTATTAACTAAGATTTTCATTATAAAAATTTAATTCAAAAAAGGAAGTGAAAGAAAAATTACTTGTAACTTAATTTCATAGATAAATTCTATAAATAAAAAATAAAAATACATACATTTTAATAAAATTAAAAAATCGGAAGGCTTGAATAATATGAAACCGAGTTGTTTATTTTTAAAAATTAAAAAATGCATATTTTAGAATTATTAATATTAAATATTGTTGAGGTCATGACATCTGATGTGACTAGGGCCTTAAAACCCTCAAAAAGCAAAGAAGAGACACCCAAACTCGACACGTTCTCGATCACCAGCACCGACCCTGTCCACCTCCTTTCTTTGAAGTTTCCAATTCCCACCTATAAACCCCTCATTCTGCCTCGCTCAGCATCATCATCATCATTCTGCCTCTCTCTTCTCCATAATTTTCAAGAGCGTCACAGGTATTGTTCTGTAATTCCCTGTTTGTTTTCCTACAAATATGATAAACTTGCATCTTTTTCTCAGGTAGTTCTCAACTTTCTTTTGTATTACGATTCTCATTTTCTGATTAATTACCGAATTTCGCGAGACGTTTTGTTCAAGGCTGAAGCAGAGCTAGGGTTTCGTTTCAACTTAGTTTAAGAAGTCGATTTGACGTGGTTTCAGTGGGCGGATTGTTTCTATTGCATATTAATTCAATAATGGCCTCTACGGTGCAACTCACAATTCCTCAGATTTTTGTTCTCTTCATCGTTGGTTACGATATTAGTGTTCCGCTTCGGATTTTTTTTTGTTTTTTAACTGTGAAATTGTTTTCTTTAAAATGGGTGTGATGGATCTCGGAATAGATTGTGGACTTGGTTTTAACGTTATATTTCATCCTCTTCAGTTTATAATTTGCACGGTGCCTACCTAAACTAACTGCATTGAAATCTGCATTGAAATCGTGTAACAATTTCTCTTTTTTATTTGCTATTTTTGTCTTAAAATTTCCACGCTTTTTAGTATTTTAGATCTGTAACTTTTAGGATCCCTTGTACGTCTGAGGGTTTGTTTGTTTGTTTCTGTAGTGTTATTTTTATGGCGGCTTTTCATTTGTAAACCGCTAAAAATGTTTCTTTTGGCCTTATTGTAGGATAGTACAAAGATGCCGGCTTCTGCGTTGGCAATCACCGATGAGACTGTTCTTTCTGTCAGTACTGTTGTGAGTGCTATTAGAGAGCTTGGAAATGAAGCGGAGCAGTGTGATCCTGAAATTATTACTCAAGCATCTTCCCTAAGTACTTTCTGTGATCTGGCTAATAATCTTTTGGATTTATTTTAAAAGCGCATAATCTTTTAAGTGCTAAGAAATTTGCAACTGAAATTGTGCATTAGTCAGCATCCCACTTGAAAGTGATAATTAGAGTTGGAAAATGTTGAAAAATTGTTGAGCCGAAAGTGAAAACATCGTGCATGAAAAAGGGAATAAGATTCTTTAATTCATTCATGTTCTCATGATTCTTGATTTTCCTTATCAATTATTGGATGTCCTTCATGTTGCAGCTCTTCCTTTTACTTGCTTTACACATAAACATGTGCATTAGTAGCCTACTTTTGAGCATATTGTTTGTGCTTATTGGCAGGTAAGCTACCAGGGCAATCTTCAACGGTGGATATTGTCATTGTCATTTCTTGTTCGTTGGAATTTCCTAATGACTTATTTTATGGAGAAATCTCAAGAGTATTGAAGCCTGGTGGAACTATCTTGATTTACAAGACTAACCAATTTGTTATAGGGGAAATCCAGAAGGTTAATCTTATCTTTCTCCTCTGACTTTCTGAAGTTACAGTTTCTAGCCAGATTTGTATTTATTCCTCTCTGTAAAATAAATATAGCGCAGATACCTATTACATATATGGGCAATAAGATTATCCATTCCTACGATTTTAGAAAACATCACGTCTTGCTCTACATGACTATTTTGAGATGGAGAAACCTTAGTTGCATATGTGGAACAATAATCGAACTGATTATATCATTTCACTGTTCTATGTTTGTTCCTTTTCTCCCCCCCCGAACAGTAAGATTTGAAACTTGCTTTTGGTGTTTTTGTAGGCAATTTCTGCTGTTGAGCGCAAAGTTTTGTTGGCAGGTTTCCTAGAAGCAGAAGGCATTCAATCCGTATCCGGGCAGTCTGATGGTCTTTCTTTTGGGGTAAGGTTATGGCTTAAGCATATTTTTGAGTTCCATGACCTAAATTTTATCATTGATTTCTGAGGTATTAGGAGATGGTAGAGCTATAATCAATTAAGGGTTGATATTTAAAATACCTTCTCGGGAAGGATATTCCATTTTGACTTTGAAAGGACCGTGACTGCAGAATTAAACACACTGACTCTAGATTTGAGTATAGAATTCAGCATGTTTTAATTGGTAGCTTAGATCAGGTGATCGTTTTATTTTTAGGTACTAATAAGATGTGCATTCTATTGACAATTGAAGGGAACATTACATCTTGGCCCTTCGTCAATGCTATTTTGCTTTTCCCAAGAGTTAGCCATCCTTTTAATGGTTCCAATTAGATGAATTACACTTTGCCATCACAAAAATTGCATATTCTGCTGCCATTTTGACAGATTTATAAATAATCTTCTAGCTTCAGAAAATGCCAAGTCTTTTATCCCTATTTTGTTGGCTTGTTTTGTCTTTTTTTTAAAATAAATATTTTTAGCCTACATATCATAGAGGAACTTACACGGTTAGATTTGTATTACTTTTGCATCTTAGGTCAAGGCAAGGAAACCATCCTGGAAGATTGGATCATCCTTTGCTATCAAGAAGAGTGCAAAAGACTCGGTCAAGGTTCAGGTTGATGATGATTCAGATTTAATTGATGAAGATAGTCTCTTGACTGATGAGGATTTGAAGAAACCCCAACTGCCAGTTGGTAGGATGGAATTCACTGAACTTGTATTTTCGTTCTTGATTTCTTTTAGTACTCTTTGTGGTCAAATTGTGCAATCTGTTTGGGGACTAGGTGATTGTGAAGTTGGAAGCACAAGAAAGGCTTGCAAGAACTGCACCTGTGGTAGAGCTGAGGAAGAGGAGAAAGTAAAGTTGGGACCGACTACAGAGCAATTGAGCAACCCTCAGTCAGCTTGTGGCAATGTATGTTTTAACAGTGGATGACATGCTCTCCTAGGAATGTTCTGCACATAGCTTAAATTGATAAGCCGTATAATCTTTTCTTTTTCTCGTTGGGGATGGTAGGGACCCTCGGATGTTGAACTTAGTGCAACACTTGAGGTTGCATGCTATAGGGTTTCACTTTCCAGCAACATTTAAATAAGCTTTCATGTTTGATGCGAAGTAGAACTTGATCGCGCTGCTTTCCTTCTTTTTCTCAAATGTTCTGTTTGATGGTTTTGCTTTTCTCTGAGTTGGTTGTTTGATACTGTTCAGTGTGGACTGGGGGATGCTTTTCGCTGCGGTACATGTCCCTACAAAGGTCTTCCACCGTTCAAACTGGGTGAAAAGGTACTTAAGAAACTCTCGCTCTTCCTCTCTCTCTGGGTGTGTGTGTGTGCACCATTATCTTTCTGTGGAATGCTGGAATAGAGTGTTTATCTTCTTGCAGGTATCACTCCCTGGGAACTTTCTTGCAGCAGATATTTGAGGGTGAAGTGGTTGTTCAACATCTTGTTTTGCGTTGTTCCCGTCATCTCTTCTTATGTGAGTTCTGGACAGAAGGCTTAACCAAATGTTAGCCAACTCAAATGGCTGCAATACAGCTCGTTTAGGATGCGATGCATTGAAAGTTGAGACTCCATCTGGATACGATACATGACACATTGAAATTACCCTTGTTTGGAGGAACCACTAATAATGATTAATTTTTAGTGTGATACTCTGTTCATTATTTTCTGTGTTTTTTAAATGTACACAAGCATCAGTGGTTATTTAATCATCCCTTTCTTCCTTCCTGGCTGTAGTTGTAAATAATTTTTGTCATGCTGGCTTAGCCTGAAGAATTGCAAAGATAAGGTTAAGCTGTAATTACGTTCAAAGGTGAAGCTATGCTTGTTAAACTTGTTTCTTAAGGTTTGCACGTATCATTGGGCATTGCATTTAACTTAAAATAAAGCTAAACATAAATGCTGTTCTGAATTGCCATTCTTCCTAATTACAACTGATTCCCTTCTAGCTGTTTTCTCGATCCCTTTAGGTCTTTTGTTGTAGCTCTCGGCCAATTCCAAGTTGTGACTTGTGGTATGTGACATCTTTTATTTAACCGTAAGAATAATTTACAACGATAAAGTCGGGAGTAGCCTGTAAGTCAATGCGTATTCCAGTAAGGCATGACCAAGTGTTGAAAGGCAGTCCCGAAACTTAAGCTGTGGATTTGAAACGCTTAACTGGAGCTTTCAGGGAGGACAGATAAGAAGCATCTGCCTTGTCAATTCCACTGAAAAGATAACTGAAAGGAGGCATTTCTATGAACTTGCCAGATCCAGGAATAACTTTCAGTTGGTCCTTTTCCCACACAACTCTTCCTCCTGCAATTGTCACTTCAACCTTTCCCTACACAGGCAAGGAAGAAACTGAGCACTGAATGGCCAAATCTACTTTTCCAATTTGCTCTTTCCAATTTGTGAGATAAAACATTACCTTTCCTCTCCTAGCTTCATAAACATTTGTATCTGTTCTAGAGTGGTGATAGTTTGCACTTATAGTAACGCTGGCGTTGGGATTGAGGATTACAATATCTGCATCTGATCCAGCCAGAATTGCTCCTTTTCTTGGATATATGTTGAAGATCTTCGCACTGACAAATTCTCAGAATCAGAATTGTTTTACAGACTTCAGAGGCAGCTAAAGTCTGATCGAACTCAAAATGCATAAACTAAGCATTCTACTAGTTATCCTTGGAACTCAATATAATCTTCATGGGAAGTCACTCAAAACACAATGAGAAAACCAGCACTCAAATCATACCATTCGGTGCTCGTCACCCGCACAAAATCAGTGATAGAAAGTTGCCCAGATTCCTGAAAGATTTCCAAACTTTGAGATGACAGGCATATTAAGAACAGTTGGTAGTTCCTGGGGTTGATTAAAACAAGGGTACAATGCAGTCTTACCACCAATGTATCCCATACCAAATGCATCCTCTCCTCGATACCTACATCCCCATTCAGCAAAGTGTAGTAGAAAATTAGATGTCTGCAATTCAGTAGAAGGAAAGCACACAGAGACTTCACCATTAAGATGGCCATATTTCTATTACCATTGACACCATTTGGGATTTTACGGAAATCATCAATCCCCAATGCTTTTTGGGTGGAGTTGAAGGCACAATGATCAGTTCCTACAAGCTGCAAAGCCAAATGAGCATGCTAATATTGGTAAGGGCATTTGAGAACATGTTTTGGGTAATCAAGGAGGGAGCCAAGAAAGTACAACTGTGAATATAATGAACCCTTTCTATTAAAAAGAAAATATCTGAGATGGAGATAGTGCTATGAAACTCATGTTGTAATGTTGTTAGAACATTCGGTTATCTTTCCACACAAATTGGCCTTTTTTAGATCAGAGTAGCTTAAAGTTTGTAAGTGATAGATTGTTTGAATGATGAGATGGACCTGCAGAACCCCAGTGGAAAGTGCAGCTTGTAGAGCCTTGTCATGTCCTGATGCCCTAATAGGGGGGCTCATAACATACCTGAGACACGAGATTATCAAGCAAGATGAAATAATACAAGAAAGACACGTCCACATATAAACAAAAACCAACAATAACTATGACAGACTACAATGATGGCCATCTCAAGGAATAAGAAGAAAAATGAGTGAGGTAGCACCATTACTTTGAAGCAGTGACGAAATCAGGATCCCAAAGCTTAGACTCATTCAGGACTAAGCCAGAAACCACAGCCTCTCCAATAACCTTCTGTCCTGCAGTTTGAAGAAAGCAAATTAATCTTCAAGGACTCAAAGGTCAAAATCAAATCAAAGTGAAACCAACATTATAAGGTCTCAAAAACACGATCGAATGATTACGGTTCGAGATAAGATGGCCACCCAATCTCTTATGTAGAAATGCATTGACCCTGCTATTGCTTTCAGAATTTAGATTTACAAATGCGGCATGCCTACCTTGATTCACTAATATTACTTGATACTGTTATTATGTAAGACAAACGCAAAGACATTCAAATTTCCGGTGAAATTTGACCTGATTTTCGAGCTTTAGCAATTTCTTCCATTGCATCAATGCTCATAACATGTACGACATACAGCGGTGTGTTCACAAAACCAGCTAGGCGAATTGCTCGACCAGTTGCCTCTCCCTCCAGCTGTATGAACATCAGAACTAAAGTAAGCATCATGAAGCTTTAAACACTTGTAACAATCATTAAAGAGATACATGACTGACCATTTACCAACAGGAAATCAAATGCAAGTTTCATAGTGATGAAAAATGTAACGGATTAGAAGAGGGAATTAGAATCAAATCAAGAAAGAAAGAAAGGCAGATGAAGAGAGAATAACTTTGAAGCAACAGAAAAAATTAAGGTACTCAAAGGTTCAGATACAAAAAGAAAGCCCAAATGGAAAAAGATTCTAAATTGCTGTGTATAAGTCACATATATGGCATAATATTCAATGCCATGTTTGAGACATAACCTACAAATACTGAATTTTCTACATATGCATCAAAAGTTTATATGGACTCATTAAGAAAAGTTGCATAACTTTGTGCTCCTAAATTTTAACAGTTTCCGCTTATTCTGATGTGAATATTCGGCCTTAAGGCATCAACTGCATCTATTACAACTGTTTTCTTATAGGAAAGTCTTGGCTGAAATGGTTATTCATAACCTTCTGTGGGGTGAACAGTTTTCAATTTCCCATGTCATGGAAAACTTTTTCAACACATCAATATTCACTTAAAGCTTGGTGAAGTAGGGAATTATTTTATCTAGTCAGACAATCCTAACGAATCAAATGTTTCCAAGATAATATCTTTTCAGTAATGGGATAAATGACAGACTTAACAAAAAATGCCTTGTACGCCACACCCAATGCATGAAAACTGCTTAGTCATAAAATTTGTTGATGCAATGTAACGCATATCATTAATCACAAAGTACTGGAGAGGAGAAGCAGATAAGATCAATAGTTTAGCACTTCTGTCATGGTCAAAAATTCAAAGAAACTTCCAGGAGTAGCACTATCTTAGAACTATTGCGGATAAACTGATTAATCCATAGAGTCAGCAGGTTTTGCAAGTAGAAGAAATATCCCAATTTGCAAGGATTACCGCTGGGGGCCTTGAAAGGGCATGTCCCTCTGGACCAGTGATACCAAGTTCTATGATTCTTTTCTGTCCTTCAAATACAGCATCTCCATTTTCTGCATGGACCATAGCTATGGCACCAAGAGACTTGCACTGCTTTAGTCCTTCTAATAGGAGCTCATCACTGATCATTAGAGATCCCTTGTACGCTAGAAAAAACTTGAATGAATTGATACCTAAAAGGTCAAATGTCAAGAAAACCTCAATTAGCCACAAGGCAATTTGTCTGTTAGTTTCTGACAGGACCAAATCAAAGTGATCAAGATCTAAGCAGTTAAAGGCTATGCATCTCGAAAATTGAAAATTCTAACCTTTCTCCTTCACCATAACTTCCATGTCCCTTGAAACAGCTTCGTCCCACTTAGTAATTGCCATATGGAAGCCATAATCCATGCAAGAATTTTTTGCCTTCTTGACATAGGCTTCAAAGCCAGCCACTAAACTACCATTTACTGGTATAACAAAGTCAATGTGCATTGTGGTTCCTCCTGCTAATGCTGCAGCCTGACCACTGAAAAAGTCATCAATGGTCTCAGTGCCCATGAACTCCATGGCTAGGTGTGTGTGTGGATCAATTCCTCCTGTATTTTTACCAAAAGGCAAGTGGTGAATAGCGTTATGGTTACTTTAGTACGTACTACATAAAATAACAGTACATGAACAGTCATCAACCCAATGTGCTTGTTTAGACAAGGACAAATGAAGCAGGGATTCATGAAAAGCATCAGATGTCCCACTTGAGTTAGAATCAACTAGTTATATTAGCATAGCAAAAACAAAACTCTGTAAAGTTTTCCGAAACATCATTATAAAGCACTAGAAGCCAAATTAGGCACAGTAATCCCTATTTTTTCATATTCACATCAGTTTCAATGCCTAGTGCCTTAATAAGAAACCATATGCCTCAGTAATTTCTACAACTATCTTGTACAAGTGAGCAAGAGAAAAGAATGAGGCAAGGCATAATAGCTTTTCTTATCCAGATATATAGTAGCTTAAAGGGGGGAAAAAAAAAGGGAGAAACCAAAGGAGACCCTATCGTAACCTTGAAGCCTCAAGGAGAGCCCTCATTCGAAAAGAATAGCATACATTAGCTTATATTGTAGCATAAGTGGCAACTAACCTGGCACCACAAATTTTCCAGCAGCATCAATTATATTCACATCATCACCAACCTGCCAATAGCATTCCAATAAGTCATTTGCAAATTAATGGTAACAAAATAAAAGAAAAAAAAAACAAATAATTAGGCAAATAAGAGATGATTGTGTTGAAAAAAACAGAAAAGAACCAAAGAATATAGCATCAGAAAATGGCAACATGGTTTATTAGATTCCAGAGAATTCAGACTAGCATCAGGATATTAGTAACACATAAGCAGGTAGCGAAAACAGTTGCAAGAAGCCAAGCACCATGGTGTTAAAGGAAGTCAAAACTTTTTAGAGTAAGTTTATAGGCAAGACAAAAGGTTAAATCATGTCCCGGTCTTGATAAGTTCATGTCAAAATCAAAGAACAGAGTATATTAAAAACATGTCAAAATGCTTATCCAGAATGACTAGTGCCATTAGCCATGTAAAAGTTATCCAATTATTTACCTACATCGTAAGCTTTTGCTTAGCAACTTTCCATTACAGAGAACAATCAATGAGAAGCATAGGAAAAACCAGAGTGCCTAAATGCGCCAATGACTAAAGGACCTAACAGTACCCTAGCCTTTAAAAGGAAGTTTACTACTAGTGACCAGTCTGATCTAGTGTAGAGAAGCTTGTAAAGCAATTTTTGATACCAGATTAATCTATTTACTTCGCATTTATGAAGATTGTGGCACCATCACAAAACATCCACAGCTAAAACAATATGCTTACTTGCTCAAATAAAAATTTAGGAAAAAGAGAAAGTGATCAAAATCTTAAGGCAGCCAGACATAACTTGGATGCTTTGAAAGTTGACGCATCACCACTGAACAAAAGATTGCTCTTTCCACAGTAACCAAGATGTCAGACTGGAGAAAGCTATTGTAACCTTTGAAGCCAGCTAAGACTTTGAAATAATTACAGCTTTGAGAAATAATCACCACTCACAAAAATTTACATAATTGAACATAGAACTGGGTATAAATAAGTAAAATAATTATTCACAACCAAAAAGAGTGAACAGAATTGTATATTTATCTTTGTTCTGGTCTCAAGTAGTCCAGTCCAAATGAAGTCAATTGATTTGATTGAAGAAGATGAAGCAATAACTTAAATATAGCTCAATCAAGCTATTAACTATCAAAAATAGCTTCAGAAAACAAAATAAGAAGAAAGAGCAGACCTTGAGATTAGGCTTGACAGCGACTATGATTCCATCCTCCACGTAAACATCAGCAACTTCCTGATGATGAGCGTTCACAACTGTCCCTCCCTTGATTAGGAGCTTCGACGATGATGAAGAAGTTCCACATCCAGTTTCGCCATATCCCATCCCAACATCACAGAACTCCTGTAAGTAAACAAATTGAAACCCTTTTCATCAGATTCTGGAATTATTATATTTACCTCATCTACGATCAGAATTTTCATCCATCAGCGAACAGATAAAGATTCTCGCGTCCAAATAATAAGTCAACGCCCAATAAATGAAAGTTAAAAGATGGAAGAGGATAAAGAAAAAGACTTTGTACGTACATGATGAGACGAGTGCAATTGTGAAGTGGTGGCAAAGAGAAGAAGTGAGAGTGAGAAGAAAAGACACGGTATGTGAATTGGCGCCATCAAAGTGTTTCTACGTAGAGAAGAAGAACAAAAAGAGAGCGCAATGTTTCTTACGGAAAATCAAAACGCAGTCTTTACGTTTCTAAACCAGTAGGCTCCGCAGGGAAAAAACAAAACAAAACAAAAAGCCCATATGTCTTCGATAACTTGACGACCCAGTTTAGGGCCTTTTGCCTTGTTCCTTTCTTCTGCAGCAATGTCTTCAAAACACTTTTCCTTGTGCTTGATCACAGTTCAATATCAGATGGATGAAAATGGAAATACTGCTTATAATGTTCCTTGATGAAGTAGCCTTATATTGTATGTGATTGGTAGTTTATTTGAAGTTCTCTCTGTTCTAGTTTTATTAAAATGAACATTCATCTTCTTGGTTCTTGACATCGTTATAATGTTGTGATCTTCCAAGATTGCCTCTGGTTCGGGGTTCTGCTGTAAGGTAAACTACTCTGATAAATCAGTAATTCGTTTTGAGCAATTTGGGAAAATACTGAACATACAATTCATGTTTTGTGTTAGAACATACAATGCATGTTTCGTATATGCACATTCTTGTGCTTGAAGCTGATGCATTTTCTTTTATATTCTCATTGGTAATGTCCTTGAATTTTGGCAAGGAAGTTTTTCTTAAGATCGCCAAATTCATCATAGAGATCATCCTGTCATTGCATTGTCTAATCTGTGAAATCGAGGATTTATCAGTTTAAAAGTTATAAACTGATAAATCCTGCGAAGCTTTATAGCCAACATCCCTTCCTCCCCAGTTATATTGTTGGCATTACTACATTTTAATATGATTCCTGACGTCGAATCCTTCCGGAGAAGTAGAGCACATGAGGAAATGTTAAACTGACTAGGAAAACACTTCGACGGTTGAGAAAGGCTGAGTCTTATTTTAACGGATCTAAGTGAGATTGCCGTGTAAAAAGTGTGAGCGAGAAACTTCAAGTGAAAGTTTAGTCTCCACAATAACCTTTGTAACAACTGGTAATCATAAAAATAACCTTTTTGTAAAAATACAAAGAGAAGGTTGCGTACATTATGTCCCTTTTCTGACCCGCAAAATAAAAAATCTTGTGCTACATTGGGTACATAAGTTAGCGGACATGTACTTGTCCCAAACCATATTCTTTACTTTTAAAAAAAATTAAAATGTAATAGTTTTATAAACATTTCTTAAGGTTTTTGTAAATTCTTGAAAATGTTTAGATAAGTTGGACTTAATATGTATATATAATAATAATATTTTAGTTTGATATAAATAATCATTTTAAATTAAAAATTTTAAATTATAGTGGATTGATTTGTTAGATTAAACCAAATTATTATTAATTATAAACAAAATTAAATCAAGTATAGTTAATTTAATATCAAATTTAGATAATACTTCTTAAATTGGCATAACTTTTTTTTAGAACTCTAATTGAGATGATTTAAGATTTCATGTAAAGTTGAGCATGTCTATTTCTTTTTTTTTGTTTTTTAAATTTAGTAAAATTTGTTTAAGTTTCTAATTTCTATTTTTAGTTTTGATTTCTTGAATGTTTCATAAATTATAAAAAACCACAATTTTATTTTCTGTTTTAGTTTTTATCATAATATGATTTATCATCAACTAAGTAAATATTTTAGTTTATTATTAATTACTAATAATTATTATTAATATAATCCAATTATTTATTTTATTTTATAATTATTTTAAATTTTATTTTTAAAATAAAATTTTAATTTATAATTATATAATAAATCTACTTTAAGTTTAAAATATCTTAAAATAAATAAATTTCAAATTAAATTTTAGTAATTAAATTATATATCAATAAATAAATATTAATTTATAAATAACTTTCCTTATTAAATCATTTAATTTAATAAAGTATAGTAAATCATAAAGTATAAAATAATTAATCTTTAAGTTTTAGTAATATTTAATTATTATCAATAACAGAAATATAACTACGTTAACATGAATAATTAAATAATTTTATATTTTTGTTTGAAAAAACCGAAATTAAAAGTAAAAAATTAAAACTAAAAATCATAACAAGAAATCAAAAGTGAAACAATCCTCTAATAATATTTAAGAGAGATTCTTTACAAAAAGTGAAGAATACAATTAGAAATACAATCACGTCTTCAAAGTTAATGATAAGCACTGCTTACTACTTCCTCCTATTCAAAATAAGTGTCATTTTAGAGGAATATACACTTATTAAAAAAGTTAATGAAATGTCTGATATACCCTTATTAATTACATGTTAAAGTACCTTGAAAATATAATCTGTGTAATTAAGATGTGAGAGAAATTAAAGGGTAATTTTGAAAGTAAAATCATAAATATGCATAAAAAGTTACAAACGACACTTATTTTGAATAATTAAAATCCCTCTAAAACGACACTTATTTTGAATAGGAAGGAGTATTCAATAGCATTAAATAAGCACTGTTAACAATCCTCTAATAAGCACTGCTTACTATTCAATAGCATTAAATAAGCACTGTTAACAATCATCTAATAAGCACTGCTTACTATTCAAAGTGTTAAACAATCAATAGCATCATAAATGAATTCAATAATTAGATAACATGAGCTTCATTTTTAAGCTTGTCAATCAGCTCATCCACGGAAGAAACAACAACGCCAGCTTTTCTTGTGGGAGGTTCTGTGACTTGAACAATCTCCAAATCAGATTTTACTTCTACATTCAACTGCTCAGGAGTATATTTTTTTATCACTTTTGATTTAGCTTTCATGATGTTGGGCAATGTTGCATATCGCGGTTGGTTCAGTCTCAAATCAGTCCTGCACAAGAGGAACAATTAGCGTTCTAGCCATCACCAGAACAAGATCATTGAAAAAGACAAACTGGAAGAGCAACAAGTGAGATAAAGTGACTCATGCAGGTGATCTTCACAAGAAGTGGCCAATGGAGGCTCCTACCTTTGTGCATCTCATTCTCATGAAAGAACATTACAATCAGTTTTGAACCTCAAACTGATGCTTGACAGAATGCAACGAAGGCAATGAAATTAAGGATGCAATACAAGAAAGAATTTAACGTAATGAGGACTAAATTATACCTTGTGAACAGTATTAAAAGGAATGGATTTCCAAGTTATGTAATTCAAGCTCCTTTTGAATCCAATTTTGTGTACAACTAAGTAAATGGATTGAAGGAACAATGTTACAATGATTACATTATATCCCTCATCGGACGGACCAAACATCATCTAAGCATTTTTATCTCTTTTCCCTTACAAGCGGTTGTTTTCGTTAGCATTTTCCTAGGCTGTCCTTATCATTTTCTGAAGTAGATACTTGTATGCTAGAACTTTTATGCACCAAAATAGAATAAGCATCCATTCATTAGTACCACTAAGATCTTGAAACTATGGCAGATTTGTGAAATGTTTCTTTCTGTGATATCAAATCAATGAATTTAAGAGTGGATAAAAAATTATGAAATCTATAACTGCAGTCTTCAAGCATGAAGCAAATGTCAAATACTGATCAATCTATTAACTTCATAAAACTCAGATAAACACGCTCTCTCTTTGTTAACATGTTCACCAGCTACTACATATATTTGCAACATACAGATTCTCACCAATTATCAATTACAAAGAAAATGAACATAAAGCAAATAAAAATTAGGCAAGAAAGATTACGTTATTATTGCTGGCAAGTCTAAACACAAACTCTCAAGTCCACCATCCACCTCTCTTTCCACTGTTGCTACCTGTTTCTCTTTGTCAAGCAAGACCTACTAGATGAGAGCAGTAAGTAATACTGAAAGATTCAGCATTGAAGTGAGAGACAATCAACAACAAAAAGGAGCAAAGAGGCTTCCTGTTAGAGAAAATTAAGCAAAGAGTACAGCAAACAAATCTTTAAACTGCTAAAGTCATGAGATCCATCCCAACCCAGCTCACTTGCCTTGCACACATAGGGATGGCAACAACATCTAAAGTCTGATTGAAAAGCACCCATTTGCAAACCCAAAAAAATTGGAGGCTTATTCTATAAGCTGCCTAATGCAAATTCACATACAAAGCGATGAAGATGGAAGCGGAATTTTCCAAGATCGTTAAAACAAAATTAAACACATAAAGCTCTTAACACTGATTTATAATATTGTTTACATCTCTTATACCCAGACATCAGGTTATATATGACGCAAGATGAAGCCTGTGGACCCCCAAAGCATTTTCAATATCCCCATAAGTGCTCGAGGAATTAAGGAAATGCAGGAATGCAATTAACTTGTACATAACTATTACTCTGATCATGAACAACCTTGCATCAATATTTTATAGCTACTTGTTACTTACAATAAGCAAATATAAATCTCTGAAAAGAATTTCAATCTTATAAACTTCTTCAGCTTTTTACCTACGAACAACTCTTGTAGAAAGCTTTGGCAGTGCAATAACATTTAAAATTAACAGCTTAGCCTGTAAATCAACATCAAAACATAGCATCCACTATGGTTTTATCCATAATATTGTGGTTGTGCTTGAGTCTACTGCAATTATCATATTACCAACAGTCCTCAATTTCAAGTATTGGCATGAATTCTGGCCTAGATCATTTCATTAGCTCCTGTTTGTTTCAATCACACTGGCATTCCAATCTCAATTGCAACCAAAATCTGGGAACATGCTATACATTCCATTTCTATGAAGTTCACTGAAGCCTTAAACTTACAGCCTGACCTAGGGAACATAATGTGTATAGCAACGAGTGGTTTAAAATCTTATTAAATGTATGAAGAACCAAGCCGAAGAACCGACAAGGTCATGAATATACTCTAATGAAATCAAGTAGTTGTGCATATGTTAACCAACCTTCGAAGCAAATGTCCCCTGAGGCCAACCAAGCAACCCAGCCACCATCTGCCCCGTTTGATTGCAATCATCATCAATAGCCTACACAGCATAAAAGAAAAGGAGAAACATTTATGAGCTGACAACAAAAATCTCTGCGAGCCTACTTAAAAATAATGAAAAAGAAGTACAGAAAAGAAAAAAATACACAAACTACCCAGATTAAAAAACAAAACAAAACAAAAGAACTGAAGCAACCTGCTTGCCCATAATAACGAGACCAGGCTTCTCCAACTCCACAAGAGCTTTCAAAAGCTTAGCCACAGTAAGTGGATACAAAACATCCATAGACTCAACATGAATCCCTCTATCAGCCCCCATTGCCAGACCTGTTCGTAGAGTATCAACACATTGAGTGGGCCCCATACTGACCGCGACAACCTCGGATGCCACTCCCGACTCCTTAATCCTCAGTGCCTCCTCCAAAGCAATCTCGCAGAACGGGTTCATCGACATCTTAACATTCTTGGTCTCCACCCCACTCTAAAGCAACCACCAAACACCGGACCGAGGATGTGGGGATTAAATCAAATCTCAAAATGCGTTATCAAGAGTTTTAATGATCAAGACGAAGGAGATTACCTTGTCGGGCTTCACTCTGATCTTGACGGCGTAATCTACGACCCGCTTCACGGCCACCATTATCTTCATGATTGGTCTTTTTATTCTGGGTTTTAAGCAAACAATTGATTGGAAGGAGTAGTAGAAGCAACAATAAGGCGTGACTTCTTATTTTTTATTTCTCGCTATTTTGGACTTCAGTTACTTATCAAGGGGTCGTTTGGTTCCACTTTTATTTTTCTATTGTTGTTTTTTATTTCTGTTTTCTGTTTTTGGTTTTTGTTTTTTTCTCTAAAAAAACGAAAACCTGTTTGGTTGAGATTTGTAATATAAAAATTGAAAACAAAAACCTGTTTGGTTGAGATTTGTGATATAAAAACTTAAAACAAAAACCTGTTTATCTATTTATTATTAAATTTATCAATTTTTAATCTTAATTATATTATT
>JAOSBM010000205.1:5369832-5381395 GCA_027568955.1 Erythroxylum tenue
CATATTTGTAGTTAGCATGTCAGTAAATGGTGGAGAATGAAACAAACAGTTGCAACTGTAATAAGGTAGTGCAGATAATGTTCAATCGAGATTCAAACAATCAGTTTGAAGGCCATACACTGAACATTTCTTTTATTGGTCAACCTGCGTAATGCTTATATTAAACATCTGCCCAATCCCAGATTACCATGACGGCTTGCCCTCATACTAATGCAGAAGTATGAGCATCAAGCAAGCTTTATAGTCAATCCACAGGAGGGATAAAATAGTGTAATCCACCTTTTGTGATTGCAACCTATGGAAGAAAAATCTACAAAAAAGTTCAGGAATGTCTGAGCTTGCATGGCTATATGTTTAGAAAATATGGCATGTGAAAGTTCATCTATGTTCACTGATTTCTTGTTAGATTAGGAACGTCTTACTCATTGCATAATGTTTTTTGGCTGGTGGACCATTTCCCTCTAGCCTAGATGACCTCTTTAGTGTCGTCAGTTTCATTTCCAAATCATTTCTTATAAAAGTATTAATTGGTTGTTTTTTTTTCTGAAGAATGGCTTTAGTTATAGTCTTCTTTGTCTTCACAGGTATTTGATTCTCCTTGCTTGAAAGTAACAGTTGGCAAAAGAATTCGAAAGCGTTTAGATGCAAAGTCTATTGTTCAATTGCTTAATGGTTTTGATGCTCCAATTGGTATGAGACAAAAATTCTTAACATGATTCTCAATCTTTTTGCTCAGTACATCATAAGTTTCTTTCGTTCTGCGTTGACATTTATTTTTATATATTTGTATGACTTAGTCATGTAACTGGGTATCTGGGTGTGAATGTTTGTAAATGCTTACCATAATTTGTGTGGCAAGACTGCAGTTCTTGATCCATGAACACTTGATAGAAGGTAGAAGCCTCAAAAACTTGATCATAAGTTAAAGGTGAGATGTTGAGGCAGTTCAACAAGGTGAAATGGAATTTTGGTGTCTTTAACAACTGTACCTCCTTAAGTTTTATACAATGTGACAGGAAAAAGTTGTTGGTCATGAATTTTTTGAAGTAAAGCCCTTGAAATTGTTGTTTAATATGCTTTTGCTTACAAATTTAAAGTTCCTAGGACTGTCAGGTTTGGAAGGCTAGAGCAGTTCTCCAGCAAATTTTCAGGAAAAGTGAAAATATAGTTTTGTGTTATAGTAATGTTTTTGCAATTAGTATATGTGTATACAAGTTGTTTGCCTCCTCAAATGTAGGAATCATTTGGTACTTTGTATTGCACTAACTTTTTTCATACTGATTTCTTCCTCATTAAGTTTCTCTTTGTGCTTGAAAAGTCTTGTAAACTTGTTTCTCTATTTTCAGGAACTGTTGCATACTTAGAGCAATCAATTCCATATCCAAAAGATGGAAAACAGGTAAATGACTTCTCTAGTGGAAGCTCATTTAGGAGTTTAATTGTGTTTCTTAAAATGATTTCCAACATTTTTATGGTGTAAATGATCATGGCATTTGTTCCTGTTATTGCTTTTTTTACCCCAACCACTTAACTTGTCTGGAAGAATTTATTTTGAAACCATAAAATGTAAAAGTTTACAATTTTGCACAAAGCTAATCCGTGGATTGTGAAAATACATTCTGAATTTTTCTGAAGGGATGGTGGGCTGGAGGATTTGGTTATGGGTTATGGATTGGGATATTAGTTGCATCAGGATTCTCTGTAGTTCCAGTACCATCTTTCACATGGAAGAATGAATTTAAGCTCTCTGGAGGAAGCTATACAAAGGTTGGTGTTTTTTATGTTCCATGCTATAGTTTGAGCCTTTCTCACTTGTTTAGGAGACTGTTCATTCCTTTTCAGAATGGAGTCATTAGAAATCTTATAGGAATTTGTTTGGTTAGAAGAACTCTTCAAAAGTATCTGATTCCTTAAAACTAAGTATACATATCTATGTAATGAAAAAAGATTATACTGATGAAAACTGTGGCAATGGTGGTGGTCAAATTTTGCTGATGGACCACATTTCGCATTGTTGGCCTTGCCTTGTGGACTTGTTCACCATTGTGAGTGTGCAATTCGATACCTTTAAGTTATTGCTATAAGAATAGAAGGGCTTTGACACAATTGAATAAAATAAACATGTAGGGTTTAACGGAAATAAATAAGGGGCATTGTTACCTAATGAATAAGCATCCAATTAAATGGTAATGGTATTATTGGATTTTGGCAGGATGATAGTAGAAGAACTGCGTCAATACTATTTCCTTCACTAAGTTCTTTATTGAAAAGGAAAAAGGATCATGGTACGTTTATCTAAACCTCACCTTACTATGTTGTTATCTTTTGTCAATAAACCATATCCAAAAACTAAAATTGCTGGATGAGGCCAAGGAAATGATTCAAATCCCATTCTAACACACCTCCTCACATAAGTTGTAGACAAATGCAACAAACCAAAAATACACTAGAAATGTGGTCAGCATAGTTTGAGACCTCCCAATTATAAGGTCTGTGATAATATGTTAAGAAACTATTCAATTCAAATGCTTAAACTATTGAGTGAGGCCTAATAATGATTAAAATACCATTCTAAAACCTATTATGGATCGTGGAGCTGTTATTGCAATTCAATCAAATGCATGTTGTTCATAATTACAAAATTGCTTACTATTAGGAAGCCTTCTTTTTGGTCTGATGTTTTATGCACTAAATCAGTATAACAGATACTTATATGGAGTTATTTACTTGAAAGTCTCATTGAGAAACTTTAACCCCTCATGTGGCATATGACCATTTGCATCTGTTTTCCCTTTTCAGTTATGATTGTAGACTTCTAAATGTAGAGAGGAAATAGCTTTATCCTGTGCCTGGTGAAACAAAACACACTTGTTCTAACTTGGCCTGGACTCCTTTTCATGATCATTTATTTCCCATTGTTGCTTTGAAAATTTGCAGGAAGAGCTGAGGCTTTGCTCATTGCTGCATATGGCAAAGGCATGAGCATAGAGTCAACCTCATCATGCATCTTGGAGGGATTGCCTTGACAATGCAGTTTCTATAGCACCTCATTTCCTTTTGTCTCAGCGTAGCCCTCAAGCTAAGCATCCAAGGTGGAATACATTAAAGAGCCTCGGTGAAGGCTAAGTAATTTAGCAGCCTTGCGAATGATGGCCTTGATAACTTTTGCAGATTAACAGAGATAAGTGTGAAAAAGGAAAGGAGACAGAGAGCTTAGAGTTTATAAAAGACAGGGTTAGATTTTCGTCCTGGGAGCAACCTAAAGCCACCGCCACTGGGCTTTCATTTGGGTTCAAATTTGGAGGGACTCTCAATTTAAATTGATTTAAATTAAAATAATATTGTTTTATTTAACAGTTAAAGAACTAATTCTTACACTATATATCGAACTTACTTGTGTCCTAACTAACATGGTTAAATGACTAATATCTACTAAGTTGGTAGATATAAGATGCAATTCTTATATCTTAGAGGCATCAGCTGTCACTCGGCTTATCGCAATGGCACTTTTCGATCCGGACTGGTGTCCTAACTCCTTGCAGATGAAGTCCCCGGCAGAAAGGAGTTTTGAAAGATCCACATTTGTCTTGACAGGCAAGCCATTAAGCATGTAAACAGCATCTTCAGTTGCAACATTGCCTGAAGAGCCCTTGGCATAGGGACACCTGCCTAAACCTGCAACACACGAGTCCACCACGCTAATACCCATCTGTTACAACGAGGTGCAACTGCAGCATGCGCATTGTGAGAGGAATCAGAGTGCCGACCACTTAGCCTCAATCGCTGGTCTAGTCAGTCTAGAATTGCATACTCTGCAGGAGCTGCCATTGACAGTCTTGAAACGCATTCACTGGGACAAGCAAGGCGCGCTGTACCGAACCATGCGCTAGTTCGATTGTACTAGGTTTTTCTATTTCCTTTGTAAAAACAAAAAAAAAAACCTATCTGTTATGACGCCCAAAATAGACTGGAATTAGGAAATATACATAAAAAAATGGGACATTAAAAGTTAACCATAGATTCTTAAATAAACACATTTGATGTAGGTACAGAGAATTACCACTTCCCAGCAATAACAAATTATTTGATTAGTCATTAAATCACGGTTGCTCCTTTAGACTAACAGTTCCACTAATAGTATTTAGTAACTATACAGCAATGCATTGCATACAGCTGAAAGAATATTATGACTAAAAGGCAGCATTAGGCTATGGTCCAGACAGAAGCAAGCACAGATGGCATCCGTAAACTATGATATTGACAAAAAGCAGCTGTACTGGAACCATTTGGAAAGAGAGACTCGACAATCTAGTTCTTACCTGAAGGCACACTAGAATATTTGAAAGCGATTGACCGTAGGTATCATGGAAATGGACAGCAATCTTTTCAGCAGGAACAACAGCCATCGCAGCTTCAAGCATGGCAATGACAGTACATTTTCCAAAGAAATGGAAATGGAAGAGACAATTAACACATCGAAATCATACTTGAGAAGCTGTTTGGGGAAATGAATTTGAATTGGTTGTTAGGACATGAGTCTACATCGCAGCAATCCAATAAAAGGCAGTAAAACTGACTCCATTAGCTTCACTTACTAAGTTAATCATAGTCCACAAGAGACAAAATAAATGCAGCTACTCGGATAGGGAATATACAAAGTGAAGAAACAAGTCATCAAACACAAAGAACACCTCAGTTAACCTTTAGAAAGAATTAGATAGCTAAAAGTGTTGGATAACCTACTAAGAAAAGGTAAGAAAAAGAAAATATCATTTAAAAAGTTCATGTTCAGGAAAACAAACTCCAAAATTGTGACTGCAAAACTTTAAGAAATGTATGAAGGAGAAGCATCACTTTTGTTCAAAGAGAGGTAATCTAATGAGAAAACATTCAAACAAAAATGAGTAAGAATGGAGAGATGAACAAATTAACAATACCAGGTGTACCAATTCCAATCGTATCATCAAGGGAAATCTCAAAACAGCCCATGTCATAAAGTTCTTTTGCCAAATAGGCCACGTTCGAGGGAGAAATCTCTCCTTCCACCGGACAGCCAATAACACATGATACATACCTGCTAAATTCAACAAGAGTTCACCTAGTGAAAAAATAAACAAGCTACTCCTGCAACTTCAATAGAATTATATGGAGATATATCACCTACAAAGACCAATTGCTATAGTGCTTCTCCTTTCAAGCAACCAAATAATACTTTATGATAACCATGCCTATAATTCCCACATTTATTTTTATAACACTTCATGCATCGTTTATTGCAAGACTACCAAAACAGCTACCATCATAATCAATAAATTCACCAGCAATATAACTCAGCTAACAGGCTTAGAGAAATATGATGGTAAATAATTGCAGAAAATTCGAGCTGCAGCCCAGAACTAAGAGATTAAGAAAAAGGAAAAAAGATATGCAACGGGTTTAAGAATTTTAAATAATTGTGAATTAGGAGGCTTAATCTGCAGCATATGCAGTCGACAAAAAGGTATAATATCTCTCAATAAGAATTATGTCAAAAGATAAATACCAGATACCCATGAACAGGAATTGACACTGCTTTAGCAGCATTAGTGACAGCCCGATAATGAACAAAACTCTCTTGAGACTGACTCAGAAGCTGAGGCAAAAACTGCCATTTCCTTGGCACCTGCTGTAACAGCTGCTTCAAATCCCTAGAACATCATTCTAGATTGTAAGATCAAACAGACCAAAATGACAACATTAGAATTGCATAATTTGTTAGATACACCCACCTTCACATTGGGTGTAGGGACAGGTAATCTACAGCACTTCAAAGTATGTACAGCTTCCATTACATCTCTTGCATCTGCTAACTGTTTGAAGCAGTATAATAAATGGTAAAAAGAAGAAAAACACAGAAGATCAATGAACATAAACAAAACAATAAACCACAATCCTTAAAGGCATAGGGATATACATGTGTGCGTGCATACACAGAGAGAGAGAGTGAGAGATAGCTAATAATCTAACATAGCCTTCATGTTAGTACAGTCAGCTATCACGCGAAATAGGGACAACTTCATTGACTTGCTTATAGTTGCATTTAAGTGTTTCTAAAATACGGTGAACCTCTTCAACCAATGTACTGTGCTTTTACAATTGATACTGCCAAATTTGATACCAAGATCCAAAAGCATATTTGATCATCGTTACAGCATCCTAATTGGACAACAAAATATGAATCAAAGGATGAAATCAGCCATCAAGCAAACAGTGACACGAGTGAAATTATAATGAGTGAATTATACTACCTGGGGAAACCATTTGGGTGATACAAAACCTGTTGCCTCAACAATCGGTAACCCTGTTGCAACTAGTCTTCGAATGAATTCAACCTTCACATTTGTAGGCACTATATTATTCTCATTCTGTAGTCCATCCCTAGGACCAACTTCAACTATCTTCACAAACTTAGGTATACTTCTCAAAAGCTGCATTGTACAGATGAAGTAAACAAAGTTAAAACTCAAACCAGAGGAAAGCAAACCTTTTGAACTAATGAATCGTAAGTGGTAGACACTTGGACAAATGCAACTCAGAAATGAGAAAAAAAACAAAAAGAGGGTGATATTTATACAAGTTAATGACCTCAATCTCTAATCTGTACAAGTAAATGATGGAGTTATTCTAAGCACGAAATCACCTTGATCTTTGTCATTGATCTTGGAGATACGATGTTGATCTGAAAAGTAGCAAGAATCATTAAATCCTCCAATTAACTTGTAGTTCCAGCCCAAAGGAGTCAGATCCGGATGGTTCTCTTGTATGTCTTCTCCAAGGAAATATCTCCCCTCATAATCTTCTCTGACACAGAAAAACAAGGAAATAAAAGATGTTCAAGGATCTGCAGTAATAATTTCGCAGAACTTGTTATTCAGTTTGTTTAACTTGAAACTCATTCGAAGTTTAAGATCAAAGCAACAGGAGCTTGCAAATATGAACAAGAGTACTAAGAAAAAGGAGGCAATATACTACTAAAAGATTAATCATAAAAGAATAGCAAAGAACTCTTACGCAGGCACCTTATGAGTTGCGAAATTATTCAAACTTAAAAGCAGTGATGTTTTTGATCCTTGTTCAAGTAGCCTTATTTGTATATCCATTAGAATCATACATATTTGATGTTTTCCCGATGAGAAAGTAATCCAATGGATCAGAAAAAATCGTTTTAAGAAAGTGGTGAACATTTGGTTTGATGAGCATGAGCAATCCAGTGGAAAGATGGTAATAGGTAGGGTACGGACCCAACGTCAGGTGTCATGTTTAAATAGGTAACTTCAGCCTAGTTGAAAACTTCTTGTTGCTCATTTCCAATGTCGACAAATTCCAAGTGATTGTGCTCGTAAGTGTTACCGAAAATGAGATATCATATTGGTGGCGGTTCAAATAGAAGAGGTTAAAAACCCATAATGCAGCACTCTGTACAAGAATCTTCCATCATAGAATGCAATCAGTAAAATTCAAAACAACTGCAAGCCACATGCGTTAGATTAACTACATCAGAAGTATTCATTCATGTATATGATGAGAACCCCGTGCAGAAACAGCATAATTCAATTCCATGAAATTCTGTCCATATCTTACTAAAACTATCAAAATTGAACCAAGAATCAAAAATGAGAAACCATCACTCCATAACTGCAACTCCTCCAGCAGCTTTCAATTTCTCTATAATGGCATTCGCTTCATCTTTTGCGACGCCTTGTTTCAGCAAGGCAGGTACCTTCTCAACCAGTTCTTTGGCCTCCTTCAAACCCAGATTAGTAAAAGCTCTAACTTCTTTAATCACCTTGATTTTTGCTGCCGCTTCAAATTTCTCCAACTTCACATCAAAGGCTGTTTTCTCTTTCTTTTCCTCAACCTTAGCGGTGGCAGCCCCTCCCTGAGGACTTAAGTCCATTCCTTCCGTGGAAATCGGCTGCAGTTTGGGATGGTTTAATCTTTGCATCAGAGCAGGACCAATTTGGTGTCTCTCCTCAAGGGACAGGGCGAGGATCTTATCAGCAAGTTGAACGATTTTCTCAGAGGGTGAAGGTCTAGGACCATATGGATTGAAGAATTCTGGATACTTGTACTTTTTTGGCTTGACCTCAGGGTCCCTTGGGACAAAATCATGCTGAAAGAAACGAACATGCAAAGCACCAGCTGTTTGCCGGAGGCTGGGACGACAATTAACAGATCTCACACGCGCAATAAACTTCATGGTTTTGAAAATCCCCGACTCCTTAATCCTCAGTCCCTCCTCCAAAGGAATCTCGCAGAATGGATTCATCGACACCTTAACATTCTTGGTCTCCACCCCACTCTAAAACAATCACAAAACACCGGACCAAGGATGTGGAGATTAACTCAAATCTCAAAATGCATTATCAAGAGTTTTAATGATCAAGGCAAAGGATATTACCTTGTAGGGTTTCACTCTGATCTTGACGGCATAATCTACGACCCGCTTAACAGCCACCATTATCTTCATGAAGGTCTTTTTATTCTGGGCTTTAAACAAAACAATTGATTGGAAGGAGTAGTAGAAGCAACAACAAAGACAAGAATAGGACTTAAGGGACACAAATTTAATCAGCCTTTTGCCTTCTTGTTATTCTTAAAGAGATATTACACGATGAGCAAGAAGAAGACAACATTGTAATATAACAATTACATCCTTACAAAAGATAAATCACTCGTTTATCCTTTATAATATAATTCGGTTAAATTTGCTTAAGTGGCAAGTGACTGGCTACAGTTGGGCACAGATCATTGGTTATATGATCAATCCCTTTTCCAATTACTCATGTCCGAATAAAACTATATGTAGGGTTAAGTAACAATTCTTGCAGCTAACTTTGTTAAAAAGTAAACTGAGTTCATCAACATTGATAGAGTTAGTCAACCAACCACCCTGAGTTAAAGAAAAGTCAAGGAACAACAAAAGAATTCCAACCCAATCGCTACCAGGGTATCCAAGTAAAGATTCAGACTTAAAACCTTAGTCCTTATACATCAAACAAAAGTTACAAGAGGAGCTGTAACAAGTTAGCTACCTTGACTACAGAAGATATTTTTAAACAATGAATCAGCTCTACAACACTATCTAATGTAGAATTCATAGACTCATCTAAAGTTGTCAAAGTCAGCTTTCTAATTCCAAAGGTTCCAAGGAAACAATTGATACAGAATCCAAATATTCCGATAAACTAAAAACTAGAACATCTACCAAACTGTTCAACGCAGATGAAAAGTTCACAATTAAAAGATCTAACATTTCTTTCTGGGGTAAACTGAAAATTTCATCACCCAAAATAGAGTACGTATACAAGACGAAGCACAGGTGGACGTTCCAGCAGGGGGCAAGAGCTAAAAGCTATACCAAGGATCACCATTACATGAAGAAAGAATTAAACATTACTAGACGAATAGATGAAAGAAGATTAGACACTCCAAGCTGAAGCTATTATAGGGCCGAGAGGAAATTTGCTTCATTTTTTGAGAAACATAATTTCAGTAAAAACAGTATGGTAAGACAAAATTAGTCCGCAACTCTATTCAAACGGGAAGATTCATGGTTCAAATCTCTCATGCACAAACTATGTCAAGGATAAACAGATGCTACCGTTCATTGATTTCAAGAAAAGCAGCAAGCTAAAATCACATTAGTCAGTTTAAAGGCTGCCCCAGTTTTAGGACAGAAAATGTTGGAGAAACTTAAAACTGCAAGAATGGGCATACCTTGTAGCTGATTGGAGGGCTTCAAAGCTGGAAACACGTTTTAAATTAGCTGCAAAAGCATTGAGAGGAAGGATGTAATTGATAATTAAAATATGAGATGTCAAATATGTACTGTCGAAGCATAATTTCAAGTTGGAAAATCAAAAACTAAAACATTTCATTAAAAGAGGATAAATTTGCTTATATTCAGTAATTTGTTTATATCCATTGGAAAATTGGATATCTCATTTGATTTTCAATCCATTGTTTCAAAAACATAACACTACATATGACAACATAGGATGATGGAAGATAGTAAAAGGATCAGTTGCAGACTTTGCAAATGAAGACAGAATAGTTCTAGCATAAAGATTCATTTGGCGTGAACTGTGAAGATTGAGCTTTTTCTTTCTTTTCTTTTTTTTATTCTCTCTTTACTTGCGAAGATCAAAGTAACCTATAAGGTGGGGAAATTACTGCCACTCAGCCCGTTGAAGACGGAAAGAACCTTAGCATTGGAAGTCATCCCTAATCGAAACCCATCAACAAAACCTAATCCTTCACCCAATCGAAACCCGTCAACAAAACACAAACATAACTCCATCAACAAAACCCCTCACCCAATCGAAACCCATCAACAAAACCCATCACCCATGGCAATCTTAGAAAAACAAAAACGACAACAGGAGGAATATTGAGGTAGAGAGAGTGTGTTCTTTCGTACTGTGAGAGATTTGGCCGACATCGAGACACCTGTTGGAACGGGAACTGATGGGACTCCAAATCCTGTTTCTGGTGTTTAACAAGAAAATGGTCAAAGAATCAACCTCAACAGAAATGGCAACAATCGAAGAGAAGGAAGTCAACTATATAAATCAAATAGTAAAATAATTTGATTTATTTAGTAATAAAAATTGAATATAAAATTAAAAATATGAATAAATTAGAAAATGAAATTTTTATTTGAAAATTTTTATTAATATTAAAAATAAAAATAATGGTAGGCAGTTAATATTTACATATATTTTTCATTCTATTTATTTATTCTATATAAATTAAACTGACACAATGATGTTGTATTCTTATAACAAAAAATATTAAAATCAGAAATTTAATTAAATATTAAAATTTAAACTAAAAATATAAAAATAACGTTTAAAAATTAAAAGTAGTCAAGAAAATTTAACATAGATATGAAATTTTAAACGAAAATCCGAATGAATTTTATATCAATATTGGTGATACTACGTATTAATATTAGTTATTGTTTTAGATTATGACCTTATTTGGTGAATAACTGATAAGCTTTTTTTTAACTGATTGATTTTATTTTAACTTGTTGATTTTATTAAAAAAACTATTAAGGTTATTTCAACTCAACCAACTTATTTTAGATAAGCTCCTCTGTAGGAGCTTTTCAGGTGATCAATTGAATTTTTTTTTGTTTAATGTCAACCTTGCCTTTTTAAAAAGATGGCAATGCAAAATCAAGGAGATTCAAGTGGCGACTTTAACTATGCTATAAAAACGATGCATTACATAAATTGTACTTAAAATATTTAGTTTATTTAATATTGATCCTTCAATTTTTAATATTTAATAATTTAGTTCTATATAAAAATAAAAAATAATGCAATATTATGTTATATATATTACTTCTTATTTCTTAAGCAAAAGGCTAATAACTTAAATTAAAATGTATTATATTCCAAATCTAAACTTAATGTTAACTTATTTTGATTTTAGAAAATTTGATATGATAATTTATTTATAATATAAATTATATTAAAACAAATTATATTAAATATCAAAAAAACTTAATAGT
>JAOSBM010000205.1:5472311-5484142 GCA_027568955.1 Erythroxylum tenue
GAATACCTCATAATATATTATTAACAAATCATAATGTTAATACATGAATC
This sequence comes from Erythroxylum tenue, assembly GCA_027568955.1. Taxonomy (NCBI): domain Eukaryota; kingdom Viridiplantae; phylum Streptophyta; class Magnoliopsida; order Malpighiales; family Erythroxylaceae; genus Erythroxylum; species Erythroxylum tenue. Next base: position 5,472,362 of record JAOSBM010000205.1, read on the forward strand.
ACATATTTCCATTGGCCTAGGGCACACGACTAACAAAATGAAACCAAGCAAACAATGAAGTGAGACTATCTCGGTCTACTCACAGTACGCTCCAGATTAGCAATTGCTTCCAAGATTTGGAAACTCCTTAATGTGAACGCTTGTCCTGCACATCGACATTATGTCGTGCATACATTGCACATATATTAATACTTGCACAATTATAAGCATTCACGTAATGCACACGTGCGTATATGGAATATGTACAATGCATGTTCATGACAATCACGGGTATTGCTCTATCATTCCCATCACCCATACATTCTTATTTCCAAACTCATATAAGTACCATTTACTTATGGTCTATATCCCAATAAAGCCATTAAAATCACAATTCATAACTCATTGATCAAAACTCCAAAATTTTCCCAAAAACTGATTTTTGGGTCTACTATTCTTGATCAGTTACACAATATAAATGGGGAAATTTGAGATAAATTTTTTCTATAAAATTTTCCCCTCTGTTTTAGATTTCTAACAACACCAAGATCATTCAATTTGAGTCAGTATTGTAAAAGTTATACTCCAAATATTTTCGAACTGCTTTTATTCTAAGACATTACCTATACTCAACTTCCACCTAGAAATTGAAATTCTTCCAGTCCGATTTAGAATTTTTTTTCTTCATATCATTTGTATCCCTATGTCTCTAGTTTACTCAAAATTAAGAATCAGTCCATTTGGATAACTATACAAAAAGATATGCCCAAAATACTGAAGTATATTCAGTGCTGAAAAGTTCGTTGCGGCGAGCTCCTCCAGAGAGAAATTCTCGTGAATTTTTCATATGTTCGCCGCGGTGAAACCCAAAGTTAGCCGCGGAAAACTTTACCCGAAAGAAATCCTCACTAAATCCTTCAAGTTTGCCACGACGAAGCAAGGGGTTTGCCGCAGCAAACTTTCACAGAAGCAAACCCAGTTTTTCAACTTCAGATAAGATTTTGAAACTGTTATAAACAGAATTTGAACTCGACTTCTTCATAACAAATGTAGCTATACATTTCTAGTTTAATCTAAACTAAGAATCATCTCATTTGGATAACTAGAGAAAAAGTTATAGTTAAAAGACTAAGGCACACTCAATAGACATTTTCCAACTAACCATCTTCAAATTTTCCAGATTTAACACCTAACATAACTTCTACAAGGATCACCATTTTCCACTTCATTCACTCCCCATTTTCAACTCCATTTCATCTCAATATCATTCACCAACAAAGCATGACCTAAATTTGATCATTAACCCAAAAACAAGATATGTTCATGTGCCTATTCATCAACTCTCAATTCTCATTAAAACATCATTTTCACAACTAATCCATATTACAAACATGTGTAGCATAACTCATAGTTTTGTACTCATCATATACAACATCAATCATCCATAAAACAACTCCTAACCCATTATTTAGCATTTATATAAAACAAAACATCTCTATAGCTCATTACTCATCAAGCATATATGTATAAGCAAAAACTTCACAAACTCTTCATCATCCACAACACATACATACACAAAGCACCCGTTTCAAGCATTAACCTCTAATATCATCAAAAATGCTTTATTTAACCAAAACACACAATGATTAAAGCCCTTCTTACTTGATTTAGCTCCAAAATCTCCAAAATCTTCAAGAATACCAAAAATCCCTAGCTTCACCAACAACCCACGATCATCTTCATTTTGAGCTTAAAGGTTTGGGGTTTTGGTGAGAATGGAAGAGAAAGCAAGATGAAAGAGTAGCATGAAAGATGATCAAAAATCAAGAAGAGAGGAAGAGAAGAGAGCTACGAAAATGATGGAGGGAGTCAAATAAAACACCAATGGCTTTTTAAAGGAGAGAGCATCGTGGAAGTCAACAAAGAGGGTAGGAGGCTTTTAATTAAAAAGGGTAGTGGACTTAAGGCATTGTTTGGCAAGTGATATTTGTCACTTGCCACATGTCCACTCCTAAAGTATTTGATTGGTTCTTTCATTTAACTAGTCCCATCAATTTTTTTTAAATTTCTACTCCAATTGTTCCCCAAATTTTCAATGGCACTTGTCAGTAAATCCTAAAGTCATTTATAAAAATTTCCATTTCCATTTGGATAGTAAATTCTACTATCATTTATTAATAGTTTTACCACTTGGCAATTTTCCTAGTCCAAAATACTCAACAATTTTCCAAAAATTTCTCCAAAATTTCCAAAAATTCTAAATCAGTAAATACACTTTCCAAATCAATTTTCAACACATTAAAATCATAATTCTCAATAATATCACATTACAATTCAATTATACTTGGAATGTCAATCAATGCATGTGCAATCATTTTAATGTGTGCAAAAATTCAAATTCACATGTGTGTATGCTAAGAGTATGCATGAGCATGAAAATTGATTTTTTCCTAATCTTTCATTGATCTTAAATGTACTGTATTTTAGGGTTCTGACCCTTGGTGTAGGAACGGGATGTTACACAGAATGTCCCAAAATGAGTCTTGAATGAGTCCTCCCATGTTGTCAGCCCCTCTTCGTTCTATTTGTAGTCTCATGATAGGTTTAGGTTTTCGAGCCCTCAAACATGTTGTTTCCATGTAATAAGTTGGACAATTAAAGAAAATCTTGTCACAGGAATACATGGGGTGGTCATGGGTGTGACCACATTGTGACACCTGTGACATAGGAGTCATGGGTGTGACTCCCATTGTCACACCCGTGGCTTCCATAGTCACGATTTGACACCAATTATGCATGAATTAATTAATCGCATGCATTGTTCACATCCCACGCCATCCTTTCATGCATAATTTTCCTAATTTTTCATGCAACATTCACAAGATAATCCAACTAACATATATGCAATATTCACACCATTTTCACTCAATCACATTTGGATCAAAACAGAAGAATTTGTAACCAAAATCAAGATATGAAGGTAAGCAAAGTCAATAGAATTAGACACAACAATTCCCCCACACTTAAATTATGCTTGTCCTCAAGAAAAATAAAGAATAATAGACTATACAAGAACAAACAATGAAAACAACAATGTTCCCAAATATTGGTCAAATATATCAACGATCATTTCAATAAGCACAACTTGAGAACTTGAAACTCATAATACTCCTTAAATAGATTATTCTTCGCATGCTTAGCCAAAATTAACAAGTACTTCAACTCAAAGACCATTAACAAGTGTGATAGATACTCACTCCACTCTCCATCCTCTCAAGCATTCAAAGGTGGGATATATTCACTCATCGTTCATTTCATGTAAGAAATCTACCATAAGCTTGCTTACTAATCCAATCTCCACCACTCATATCAAATACAAACATCAATCTAAAGGTCTTTAGTTTAGTTGTAATGGGGCCAGGCTAAGGGTAGGAAAAAGGAAAATCACAGTTTAAAACCATAAAACAAATTGAACATTTAAAATAATACATAACAGTGAAACATAAAAACACTCAATTCTTTCCTCTCAATAAACAAGATTAGCACTCCCCACCCTTCTCTCTCTCTCCTTTTTGTTTATATCGCTCATCTTTCTTTTCATTTTTCTTGTTATCTTCTATTCCCTCCTTTTCTTTTCTATTTCTTTTCTTCTTCTTTTTTTCTTTTTTCTTTTTTTATTTTTTTATTTATAACAATGAGATCAATTTAGAAGAGCTAAAATTTAGATGAGAGATACAAATTATTACAACTATGCCCATTCCTAACTAAAAAACCAACTATATCCTATGATTCCCCCACACTTACTCGAGCAATTATTCTCTAAACCCAATCGTACCCATTCAAATGCTCAATTCGTCCTTGTGGTAGGTATGATGAAAAAGTTAAATAATCAAGGTTAAGGCTCATATTTTGGGTTTAAAGAAGAAATGGTTCATGCCAAGCTCTAATGGGGCTCACTAGGGGTAAAATTACGATGGTTGTTTAAGCAAAAAGGGTATATCCCAACTGCCTTCATCATTTCATTGTTTGCGTAAGACTGTGTAATCTTGACTAGTATTTGCAAGTAAGTTCTAGAGTTCCTTAATCATGAAAGAACACTCTCAGCAAAGAATACTTGAAATTTGGTGTTAAATATTTCAAAAGGGCTCAAATTCTTACCAAATGAAAAGTGTCATTCATTTATCACAATAAGCTAATGTCCTTTTAATCGAAATTCAAGTCAATCAGACTAAGCATGCAAGTATACTTATTCAATTATATTATGCATTTCTAATCCTGATTGAGTTTATTTAATGATCATGCATCTCTAACTATTAAATGGGAAAAACAAACACATAACAAAAATAAAAATATTTTTTAATTAAACTCCCCCAACCTAAATATCACACTATTCCTAATGTGATACAAAAAGTAAAAGAGGGATCTAAGAAAAAAAATAAGATGAAAAATGATAAGCATTGAAACTAAAAGAAATTAAACTAACAAGCAGTAAAAATAATAAAAAGAATAAGGATAGAAATACAATACGAAATTGTGGGTGGTGGCTACGTTGATGTGGTGTGGAGCATGACAATACGTACGACGTCTTACATTGAGGAGTGGGGAACAGTTGCGAGGAAGAAAAATATAATAGATTGAGAAGTAGGCTTGTGCACACAAAGCAAACAGATTAAGTCGAGTTTCACTAAAAAGGAATAACAAACAAATAATTGAAAAAGAAAATAGAAATTTTATGGGTTGCCTCCCTTTTAGCGCTTCTTTAATGTCTTTTAGCTAGACACCTCAACCGTCATGCTTAAGGTGGGTTACTCAAAGTGATTGATTCCATTGTATTATTCTTTTCATTGGGATTTTTCTCTAAAAATTTTCCAATCTCTCCCTTAGTTGCATCATCTAGCAAATTAACAACACTTATCAACTTCTTTCACCAAGCCCAACTTGTTTTCTTCTTATTCTTCTTCTTCTTGCAATGTAAAAATAAGGTTTGCATAATTAAATTAATCAACAAGAGAGCATTCTTCACAAACAATAGTAGAAGGAATGTGTTTAACATTAAAGAATGAAAATTATACTGTTTTTTTCCCAAAACAGTCATGTTCAGTTTCTTGTTTTTCTTATCGATCAAGGTATTTTATGGTAGTGGCCATAAAAGGTCTCCTTAGGAGTATGGTGTGCTGCTTCCTTTTCTTTTTAACCTCCCCATGTCTAAGACCATAAAGTCTACAGGGACAATCAATTCACTAACCTTCACTAACATATCTTCCATTATTCCTTTCAAATAACGGATTGACCTATCAGCTAATTGTAAGCACATATTGGTAGGTCTTAACTATCCTATATCTAGTTTCTCATAAATAGAGTGAGGCATAAGGTTTATACTTGCTCTAAGGTTAAGCATACCTTTAACCTCATCCCCATTACCCATTGATACTTTCACAATAAAACTACCTGGATCTTTCATTTTTAGGGGTAATTGATATTGAAGAATTGCACTCACAACTTTCGAAACTATCACCTTCTCATTAGGCTTAAACTTTTGTTTCTTGGTGCTTAGTTCCGTGAAGAACTTCACATAAGCCATAATGTTTCTAATCACATCTAACAATGGATAATTAATGTTAACCTTAGAAAGCATGTTATATAAGTATGAAAACTGCTCATCTTATTTCAATTCCTTAAGGCAACTTGGATACAAAATTGGTGGTCTATAAGGATCTATCGCTTTATGAAGTTTGTTTCCTTCATTGTCTTTGGTGTTGTGCTTAAGTTTTTCACTTTTTTGAATGTGACTAGAAGAGTCATGCCCATTGCTTACTTCCTTCTGCTCATCTTTTTCTCTTATAAGGCTCTCCTCCTCTTAATTAGTAGCATCAAACAGATTAGGAAGAATTTCAATGTGATTATCAATCACCCTTCCACTTCTCAAAAAAATAATTACTTGCACTTGCTCAGGTTGACCGGGCAACTTTCCCTTTTGATTGTTGTGCATTTGAGCAGTGAATTGCCCTAGTTGGATCTCAATCCTCTTCACAGATGCGTTTCAGGAATCAAATCTTTTATTATCGTTTCTTGATTTTAAGTAGTTATTTGAATAAATGCATTCAGGCTTCCCTCTAAAGAAGGCTTGCTCGGTGGGTTTTGAATTAAGGATTGCCCTTGGAAATAATTTGACCTCAAAAAATTTTTGTATTATGGTTGGGGTTGTACTGGTGTATTGTTGGTCTTCCATAAAAAAATGGAGTGGTTTCGGGTTATAGGTGTTTCAATATGGATCATTTCTATTGGACCCCGTTTCATGAGCCCAACATTCGGAGTCGCAAAACATGAGCAAACTCATTCTTCTATTTCAGAATAGATTTTGGGAAACTTCCAACTGGAATTTCAGTTTGACTTCTTCAGAATAATTATTCACCATTGTCTTAAGTTTCGAATGAAACCAAATCATTCAATTTGTTTTAGAAATCTAAAAGTTATGGCCCAAACACTTTCGGACTGTTATTAACTGAAACAGTACACTATACCCAACTTCACTCCAGAAATTGAAAGTCCTAGGGACTGAATTAAAATTCAATTCCTTCAGATAATTTGTGGCTCTATTTCTCCATTTTATTTAGAAACAAAAATCATCTCATTTGGAGCTCTACAGATCAAGATATCACCAAAATACTGAAGCATGTTTAGTAAAATCTCCAACTCATACTCTTCCAACCGATCCCCTCACTTCGATTTAATCAATAATTTTCAAATCAATACTAAAAGATATGAATTTTTATTGAGAGATAGAAGAATGTGTTAGGAATCCAATGCTTCAAAAATTGTTGGATTTTGAATTTTCTCCCTAATTGTTTAATTGGTCAATTGTGTTTGTTTAAAGGTTCAATTTTTTTTATTTGTACCATTAATTAGAATTGGAGGGAAAGAATTAGAAATTGGGAATTAAATGAAGAGTTAGGTTAAATAGAATTAAGTTGGATTAAGTATTAGGATTAAGTTAGCTTTTAATTAGATTAAGTAATTAGTAGGCATGAGTTAAATGAAGGAAGGGATGGAGTAAGTTAGAATTGAACTAAGTTAGGGTAAGTGATGGTTAGAGTTTTAATAGACAAAGGAGGGGTATTTTTGGAAAGTCCTAGTTAATGAAGGGTAATACGGGAAGAAGAGGAGTAAAGAAAGAGGCAAAATTTAGAGGAAAAGAAGGAGGTGTCGTGAACCATAAGAGGAGAAGAGAGAAAACGAAGAGGAAAAGAGAGAAAGAAGAGAAAGAAGAAGAAGAAGAGAAGAAGAAGGGAAGAAATCCAAAGGAAATTTCGTGGAAAAGGAAGAATCAAGGCATTTAAGGTAAGTTCTTCCACTTTCCATCTTGATTTGGTTGAGAAATGAGGGTGTTGTGTTGTGTTGGAAAAGTTCTAGAGAGAGAAAGAAGTGTGAGAATGGTTGAAGGAAGAAGATGATGATGAAATCAATAGGGTTTTGGGGTTTCTAAGCTAAGTTGGGAGTTTTCTAACCTATTTGATTCATGGGTAGGTTGGATTGAGGTTTAATTAGGGTTTTGTGTTGATTAGGGGAAAATTGGGGATTTTCCATTAAAATTGAAATTAATGAAATTTTGTTTGTGTTTAGGTAATCAAGAGCCTATCCAAGGGCAAGGAGAAGGAAGTCATTGAAATTGGAATTTTCGAGGATTTAAGATGGGTAAATTATTTATGGTTTTTGTGCAAAATGAGCAAATGTTTGTATGTGTATTGTGTATGACTTGTTTGATTGTTGTTATGTGATATGATGTATATCATGATGATGAAACCATAGAAATGTGATTATGTCATGTTATGCATGAATGAATGCTTGACATATGGATATGAATGTATGCCATTAAATGAAATTATGGCATTTTGTTATATGGACATTTGAATTTAGTTATGTGCTTTGTTTGGGCGAGAGAGGACCGTTTCGAGTCACGTGCACGTCGACGTCAAAGCCTTATCCCGGCTGCCCGCTTGTGGCCCACGAGATCCGAAAATGGACTCGTTTCGTTCACGACGTAAACTTCGGCTTTGTCGTTTTGTTCATGGAACCCTCGAGCCATTGGATTGTGCATTTGTATTATTTGTATTGAATTTCATTTGATATGTGATGATGATGTGAAATATAGCATGTCAATTGCTTTTGAAAATGTTGAATTTCCTACTGTGAGGTATTTGTCTATATACATGCTTGTATGTATATCTTGTTGTTTGTGTGGCTCAAAGCCATTGGCCATAAATGGTTTAGCCACTGAGCTGCGAAGCTCAACCCATTTTTTTCCCCCTCCACAGGTGCAAATCAAGAAGACCGGTAAACCCTTGCAAGGAATATTGGACAATTCGAGAGACTTAGCGTTTGCATTTAAGTTAGTAGTTAGATTTTTGGATAGCTTTAATAGCATATTGAACATTAAGTATCACTTGTATTTTCGTGACTTGTGTAAGGTTTTGATGTAATGTCGATATGTACTTAAAGCTATGATTGAAAGCATTGTAAGAACCACATTTTGGATTGAAAATGAATAGAGAACTGGAAAGTTCCCTTTTGCATGATTTTATAGCTTTTCAAAGTTGTATTTGATGGATGTGCATATTGTTGGAATTGCCATGTATTGAATGATATTTTAGTTGTTGAGAAGCTTGTGTATGAGGTATAATTGGAAGTTGAAGTTGTGTCCTTGATGAAGTTGGATGTTGGAGTTGGTGAATGATTTGAATTGTGGAAGTTTGATGCTTGTAGCTTGAGGTTGAAATGGTATTGAGTTGTCGTGCTTGGAGGGTTGTTTGAATTGGGATTTGAATGTTTGTGAAGTTATTTTGCTTGGATGGTGGAGTTTGGGGATGATTAGAAGTGTTCTCGATGTTTTAGTGGAGATTGGAAGCTTTGGAGAAGTATGGATGAAGGCTGGGAATTCTTTGCCCAGTGTGTGTCCGTTAAACGGACATGCATGTCCGTTTAACGGACCTTCTCGGGTGAATTGGAGTGCCTACCCAGGGCGTGTCCGTTTAACGGACATGCAGGTCTGTTTAACGGACCTTCTCGGGTGAGTTCAGGGTGTCCGTCCAACCCATGTCCGTTTAACGGACATGAAGGTCCGTTTAACGGACCTTCTCGGGCCCGATTGGCACTTGGTTTAGGGTGTGTCCGTTTAACGGACATGCGTGTTCGTTTAACGGACATTTTCGGGTTGTTTGTACCCATTGCCCAGTCCATGTCCGTTTAACGGACTTTCTCGGGTGGATTTGGGGGTTTTGGCCACTTTATGTCCGTTTAACGGACATGCTCAGGCCAACTTTAGTATTTCGTGTTTTTAATTGTTTTCGAATCCGAATCTCGTCTCGTGGCCTTCATAAGAGTTGTAGACTTTGATGTCTTCTTGTTAATGGATTAAAAGCGAGGGCAATCCGACAATTGTAGGAAAAGTTTGGCTTTCGCGCCAATGCATGTTCAATTGGAATTAAGGCTTTAACCCGGTGGGGTTTACTTCGAGGGTTTGTTGGAATAACCCTAATTTGTTACCCGCTAACGCTTTTCAGGTTAGGGGGAGAGACCGACGAGTTACGATTGTGCAAATACACTGCACGCGTGCGGCCGCGGACTTCTGCGAATCGCGATCGTGACTTTACCTCCCTGCTTTTTTTCTTTCGACCTATAATGGTAAAAAGGGCATAACTTTCATTACAAATATCGGATTAAGGTCATTCAAAGACCGTTTCGAATAAGATATCTAGATCTACAATTTCCATGAAGACCTTAAAAATAGTTTTTGCCTTTATAAGGGTTAAAATTTAAAAACAATGCAGCTGTCCCGAAAGTCCATCCTATTCAGCATTACAAACTTCTAATAATCATATCTTTCAGTTCTGATATCCAAAAATTTCATACTTTATATCGTTACAAAGCTAGAAAGATAAGGTACAACTTTTATGAAGACAACTTTGGCTAATTCTACCTAGATCGATACAGTTTTTCCTTTGAGTTTAGAACACAATTTCTACACCTATGAAAGCTTGCAAAATGCAATATCTCTTCATATCAATCCACTACTAAGTACCTTTCGGTAACTCTTGAACCTCACCTCAAGTAATTCATCCCATACAAGCTTTCCAATCTCTAACATACTATTCTAAAACAAACACCCATTTGCAATTTCAACAAAGAAGAATATGCACATATACATTCCTCTTCCACAACCATCATACTCAACCTATAAAATAGCATAATCATACACAAAAAGGAAATTCTTAAATTCTCATTCTCATTAGTAAGCAGAGTAAACATTTGAACAAGATTTATTTACATATCAACATACGCATCACTAACTTAACACAAGGTACAAAATACATTGGATGCTCAATGTTTGATATGCTTATAAAGCTATCCAAAAGTCTAGCCACTAACTTAGTTACAAAAGTCTCTAATATCTTGGAGTTTCTGATGCCTTGCAAGGTTTAACACTCGTCTTGTTTTGCACCTAAGGAGGGAATAGTGGGGTGAACTACACTGCTCAGTGGCTAATACATTTATAGCCATTAGCAATTACCACACATTCAAGAATATGTATTTATATATCTAGCAATTCAATCATTCACCAATTTAGCTCAAAACTCATAATTAAGCAGTTAATACTTAACACATAACATAGACTTTATCAATTAAGCAAATCATTCAAATGCAACATACTTAACAATTTAAAGATGCAATGCACAACCAAATGGCTCGAGGGGTCCTATGGGTACGAAATGGAGAAAAATAAGTTTTCACCATGAATAAAATGAGTCCATTTTCGGAGCTCATACGCCACAAGCAGGCAGCCGGGAGAAGGCTCTTATCTACATGCATGTGACGAACAAAATGGTTCCCCTCTTGCCCAAACTAAAGCACATATTCATTTTATCATATGCTCATACTTTCATGTTTTTTTGCCCCTCTTTTAATTTAATTCAAAATGTTATAACCTCTTTCAAGGTATAATATAATCACAATGTATCATGCATTTCCAATCAAGTCACAACAATTCAATTTCAAGCAATCAACATTCACACACATAAGCAAGAATTTGCATAATCACACAATAGCTATAAATAAATTATCCACCTAATTAGCTTGCAAAATCCAAGTCAAGCTTGCCTTTCCTCTTGCTCTTGGATTGGGTTCCCTTGATTTCCTAAATAAAATCAAATTTCCTATTTGACGTCGTGTCATAACGCTAGTCAAAATTAAAATAACTAAACTACTACTATAGCAGTGGTGAGTCTAGGTCGATCCCATAGAAAGTGTGTGTGAAGTTTAAGAAATGAAATTAACCGGTGTTTATATTTAATGGGGGGGTTTGGGTTTTTGGAAAAAAGAAAAATAAAATAAAATAAAACTAACTAATAAAAGCAAATTAAAGAAAACATGCAAAAAATGATAAATGTGGGGAATTCGGTAGGGACCCGGTTCTTTGGTTCAATCTCTGCCTACACCCTGACTAAGCATACTTTATTAATTTGTTGTTCTTTAACCTCTCCTAAAAAATTATTAATCGTGGGTTAATAATTAACCCGAGTTTTCCCTTAGGTTTTTTTTAATCAAGATATGATCGTTAATTAAACCTAACCACCTAACAACCTAGGATACGATCTCTCGATTTAATTAGGCAGTATCATTACGAATTAGAAAAACCGATTAATCAAGGCAACAACCACATACGATCCGTCTAGATTACGAATCATTAGTCGCTACATATGAATTTCAACATAACAATTACGGATTATATCGAAATTCTAGCAATGGGTT
>JAOSBM010000205.1:5506116-5528387 GCA_027568955.1 Erythroxylum tenue
TGGTGAACCACGTAAATCTGTGTGTTCGTCTATTTTCTGCACTATTCTTTGATTATTGTGATTGATCGTCCATAACACTAATGAGTGTTTAAAGTGCCTCAATGGAAACGCTCTGATGCCTGGACAAAACCGAACAAATGTGATTCTTATCCCAAAAAAGAAAACCCCATAGACAATTGTCGATCTGCGTCCTATCTCTTTAAGCAATGTCACTAATTGAGTTGTCTGTAAGGCAATGGAGAACAGATTAAAATTAATTCTGCCACAGATCATTACCGATACCCAGAGTGCCTTCATCCCTAACCGACTAATTACGGATAACATAATTGTGGCTTACGAAGTATTTCATTCACTCAAGCGGAAAACTCAAGGTCGTCTTGGCTTCCTTGCTCTTAAAACGGACATGAGCAAAGCATATGATAGAATTGAATGGACATACCTGAGGTTAATCATGCTAAAGTTGGGTTTTGATGAGTTATGGGTTACCAGAATTATGAGGATAGTCACTTCTATCTCATGTTATTTTATTCGTGGATCTGAAGAACATGGCCCTTTAATTCCTAGTAGGAGGTTACGTCAAGGCGATCCCCTTTCACCATACCTTTTTATTCTTTGTGCATAAGGTTTATCAGCCATTTTATCTAAATATCAAGCACAAGGTCGTATTCACGGGGCTCTGGTTGCAAGAGAGGCCATTCCAGTGCCTCATCTTTTCTTTGCCGATGATGCTCTTTTTCTTTACTTGTGCTACAGGAGAAGAGGCATTACAACTGAAAGAGTGTTTACATCTTTATGAGACAGCTTCAGGCCAAAAAATCAATCTCTCAAAATTCGGGGTGTCTTTTACTCCTAATATAGAAGCAACTATCTGAAGTTCGGTTTGTCAGATTTTGGGGGTTAATGAGCAGGAAAGTCATACTAGCTACTTGGGAATGCCATCTGTTATAGGACAAAATAAGAGACAAGTTTTTCAGTATGTAGTGGAAAAACTAACAAAGAGATTGCAGGGATGGAAGGCCAAATTATTGTCAAAAGCTGGCAAGGACGTTCTATTGAGAACAGTAGTGCAAGCAATGCCAAATTACATCATATCCCTCTTTCTACTACCAGTAGACATTTGTAAGGACTTGGAAACTTTAATGAATAATTTCTTTTGGCAAAATGGAGGTAGGGATAACAACGGTATCAAGTGGTTTCGGTGGAGACGTTAGGTTCATGGAGGCTTGGGTTATCGTGACTTGTGACACTTTAATCTTGCTTTATTAACAAAACAAGGATGAAGATTGATTAAATATCCCAACTCCTTTGCCGCAAAAATTCTGAAGGCCAGATATTTCCCAAACTCTGAGTTTTTCATAGCACCCATCGGCAACAATCCAAGCCAGATTTGGCCAAGTATATGTCAAGCATGGTCTATCTTAATGCAAGGATTTCGACGACGTGTTGGTGATGGTGCTACCATCAATATCTGGTGAGATTCTTGGTTGATGGATGATAGAGAACTTACTATTCAGACGGAATATTTGGAAGATCGAAACTTGAATATGGTTGCTGACCTCATGATAGGACGACAATGGAATGAATCGTTGATCTGCAACTCCTTTAGCTCAGGAGATGCAACGCTCATTCTACAAATTTCACTGAGTCTCTTGATTATTGTGGATGATTGGGTATGGACAAAAAATAGGACAGGTGAATACCAAGTCAAAGATGGATACAAACTCAACACTGAAATGGCTAATGAAAATTTTCTAGTTGCTGGATTCCCATGGGAAAAGATCTGGAAAGTTCAAGTCCCAAGTAAAGTATAGATTCTTATTTGGCGTCTTCTACGCAATATCCTTGCATGCAGAACCACCTTGAGAGGACGACATATTCTCTTGGATGAGATATGTCCTATTTGCCTTAAGGTGCCAGAAACGACGTTAAATGTTTTTTACAACTGTGATTTTGCTCAATCGGTTTGGCTGCTTTCGAATGTGGGATGGCATGCTATTTCTTCTCTGCAGGAATGGCTTATGAATGTGGTTACATCCTTCTCACAAACACATCAAGAGGAGATTTTTATGATTATATGGAGTCTGTGGTTGTATCAAAATGACGTAGTGTGGTCATCGCGAACTCACCCCCATCTTTACATACTAAGCCGAGCACGAACGACTCTCTCTGAATGGAAGGTCGCAAAGACGTCAACTGCTATCAATGTCACACGAACGCCACGAACTCCAGTGCATTGGGTAGCTCCAGCTCCAAACCAATTTAAATGTAACGTTGACATTGCTTTGTTGGAGGATGGGAATTATGGTCTTTGTGTGGTTATCCGCAACTCTCAAGGGCGGAATTGTGTTGGTAAATTGCTGAAGCTTCCAGGTTGGAGAGATCCACAAATTGGCAAAGCACTTTGCTTTCGGGAAGTTTTAAGTTGGATCAAATCTTTATCTTTTTTTCCCATATGCGTGGAAATGGATTGTCTGATTGTTACACAATTTTTGGCATCTACGCATATTTTTTCTTCTTACTTCTCAGTGATTATTCAGGATTGTAAAACTCTCCTTCATGATCTATCGTCGGTCTCTTTTGCGTTTGTTAGAAAACCAGCGAATCAAGTTGCTCATACTATAACTAAGGCAACTAATTCTATGTCTGGTTTCGAGTGGAGAGTATGTCCTCTTTTTTTTTTTATATGACGTTTTAATATTAGATTTCAATAATATGCGCTGAAAGCATTCGTTATTGTTAAAAAAAAAAGTTGTTATGTTGGAGAAGAGCATCATGTCAACGTTAACTGAAATAATGTTATTTAACTTACGCTTAAGTTGGTAATAAATAAGTCTGACATAATAATGGCTCCTTCTGCATAGTACTACTACACCGTATTCTTGAATGTGCGTTAAAGATGGGTTACACATTACTCCACGAGGGCATGGGAATATGAATGGCTTCTTGCACGTCCATGATGAAAAACGAGATTGTCCCATCAATTTTTGCTCCACACAAGAAGTTAATGCACTTGTGACAGAAAGACCAGTCTCTTTTACTTGACCCTACAAAAAGGAGCAACATGGAAAGTCACACAAAGACAATACCAAACTAATGAATGTCTACATGTTGACTTTGACCACAGAGCAATCTCCTTCAGCCCCTCTTCTTTGACCATTTCAAACTTTACATTACTACGAGTACTTTCGGTGCTCTCTGCATCACCCCGCGCGTCTCCTAATCCTACTCCTTCCAACCGGGCAATCCTCCCCGTGTCATCTGCAAATTGAACATTGCAAAACTTATTATTCAAAGCCATGTAAGAATATTTTTATTTGATGTGCCATTATCTATTGATTATGAAGAATCTATATAATTTTTATTTTAGTTCTTATATTTTAAAAATTATTACTTACAATATTTCTAATATCATTTTCCTATTACACAATTCATTTCATTATATTTTGTCGATTTTTTGTTTGTTCTTGATTTTAAAATAATATTGTATTGAATTTTAAATTTTAAATTTTAATATGTTTAAATATACAAATTGATGAAATATTGTAAAGCACTTCATATGACAATTAAACAAAATTATGAAAAATAAGCATGACTAAAATTAAAAAAGAAGTTTTTATTTGGCCTCAATTGGTTACCTACCAATAAGTTATTTTCTTAGGTTGTTTTCAACTGTTTGACTGTTCAAACAACTAATAAAGTTGTTTGGAGAGTAGTTCTTTTATCGTCTGATCGAAGATAAACAACCAAAAATAAAATCGCTCTTATATAGGAGCATTTTCATCCAACAACCAAAATTTTAACCATCAAAAGCTAATCGTACCCTTTAAATTCTATTGCTAAGTTGTGTAATATTTTGCCATTTAAATTGTATTCTTGATTAAGTTATAATTAAGTATCACACGCGTCAAATTTTTGTTAGTTCTAATATACAACAATTTCTAGTAAGTAGGACAACCTAGTTGAGGTTCCTAGATACTTACGTTTTAGGAATAATATTTGTTCTTATAATTGTTTTATGCAGTTATAGGTTAGAAATAAAATGTTGACCTTAAACGAAAATGAAAATAGAAAGAGTTGCATAAATTTCTCATTAATGATGAAACAGTACAGGTGAACATGACTTCTCTAAAATCTAAATTCTTAAAAGAATATTCAACAAAATACTAAGATATATAATATTCATACCCTTATATTTTTTTTTTACAATCATATCTTCATAAGTCATTTTACACACAAACAACTAATTTTTACCAAACATCTCTAACAAACAGCTAATGCAATCCGCTGGTCAAATCAGCTGATATAATCAACTATCAGCTAACAATTGATAAAATCAACAGTTAATGCAATCAATTGATTGTCAATCCGGGTCTTTAAAACTTTTAGGGCAATGTCATTGGTTTGGTAAAAATACATTACATTTGTTGGAGTCAAACATTTAAAACATTATGCTTTCATACGACTGCACATGACAATCTATCTATAAAAAAATAAATTCATCTTAAATTAAAATCAATTAAATCAACATATGGTATCAGTGATTCAGAATTGACTTGGGGCTTGGGTTTCAGCTTAGGCCTCAAAACAATAAAAAAGAATCAACTTTTTCGGGATTAACAATAAAATAACAGCCCCTAACTATATCTACAAATTTGCCAAATTCTCTTTGCAAGGTAATATACATCAAACAAACAAACAAACATTGCTTCTTAGTTTCCGTTAATCTGATGAAACTAGCCCTTCTTGTCCTTTTAGTTATGTGCATGTTTGCATACTTCAGCATCGCAATGGCTGGAGTAACATGTCATCTCTTGGTTCTTCCTTGGTCCTGGAGAAAACGTTGTCCGTAGATTGACTAACGTACGATTCTATTGGATTTCCAAATCCTGAAAACCCAAAACTCCCTGGACTCTGCAACATATCAAATGTAAGTGATGTCTCTCCTTCAGAGATGGTTGGTGAACTCCTATTGTAATTGCTAGCTGCTGGCCTTATTGCCATGGAGCCGCTGCTCTTGCCGGTGGTGTTACTGCTGTTGTTTTCAGGAAACACCCTATTGACAGAATGACTGGAGCCGCGAGCAGCTGGAACGTCATGGTTGTGTTTCCCTTCGTAGGTTGTGATCACTGCCCTGAGATCATGGGATGCTCTTTCAACATGTTTCCTCACAGGACATCCTGGGTGTGTACACTTGTAGTAGCTCCTGCAAAGGAATAATGAATGCCAAGGATTAGAGGATAAAATATATAACTGTAAGACCCAAAGAAACAAAACATTGAAGCTTGGGATTCAACTTGAAGCATGTTGCACTGATAATGTAAGACATTTCCCGCATTAATTTGGAATTGGATGTTTATAAACTATAAAGGAATCGAACCTTGGTAAAAGTCTAAGCCTCTGTTCTGATAAAAAGGAACTTTAAAAGCAAATGATTTTTACCTTGGATTTGGATTTCCCTTCACCACTTTCTGCCCATATTTCCTCCATCTATATCCATCATCAAGAATGTCAATGTCACTAGTAGTTTGAACCACGACTCTTGGCTCTCTCACTGTCCTGCTTCCTGGTGCTGAAATCCCTTCATTTTCACCCTCTCTTTTCCTGAGATACAAACAAGCAATAATTTCAGGACCAACGGTGGGAAAATTTTACACTCTAGGATTGATTTTTATCAGAACTTACCATCTTTTAGCTTCAGGTTCGTCTTCATCAAAGTCCTCACCGCATGATTTACTCTTCTGTGAATCAAAATCATCATCCCCAGTTGATATACAGGAGTTCTCAGGTGTTTGAACAGAGTCCATATGTCCACTACCATGAGAGGCAAATGACTGATCTTGAATCTGATTCATTGCAGAATTAGGAGCTTGAATTGGATATCGAGAAGAAGCTGACGAGGATGATCTTCTAATGGACTGAGGCTTTGGATGGTTGTGACTGCCCTTGTAAACTATTTCAGCAATTTGCCCATCTAAAGACCTCTCAACTTTCTTCTTTGTTGGGCAATTGGGATATGTACACTTGTAATAGCTTCTCGGATTTTCACTTCCTTTGACTTGTTTTTGACCATATTTTCTCCAGTTGTATCCATCTTCCGATCTTTTCTGCTCTCTAACAGACTGATACTGCTGTTGCTGATTTCCGTAATCACACTGAAAACCGTTGCTGGCTTGATTGTTCATTTGGGTTGCAGCAATCTCAGAAGTGAAGCTCTGCATCGAGGAGTGTTCTTGTTTAATCGCAGTTTTAGGTTCTTGGAAACTCCATGGTTGCTGCTGTTCCATGAAGAACGTTAGAAAGGAACAAAGGACGATAAACAGAACATTAAAAAAAATTCAGGAAAACCGAATGAGACACAAATAACAGCAGCATTTTACGCTACAATATGCACACGTACAGATTGAAAAGCAGCATTTGAGGATTGTAACATTGCTGATGAGGTTTTAGAAGCCCTTTCCGGTGGCTGAAAAGAGAAATCAGAGGAATATTTATCATCTTTCTTGAGACTTTGCTGGTATTGAGCTGAATTCTTCCTCCAATTGAAAGCCTGAGCAGCATATGTCCCAGTTGTTGGAGATGGTAGAATCTGCTATACCTAAAAAAAAAAAAAAGGAAACCAATGAAAACATACCAATCGAATGTTTCCATCCAAACATCAACGCACCTAAACATAGAATCCTTCCATTTCTCACAAAACTAAACAGACAGGAAAGATGAGAAAATTAATCAACTCTCTCTCGAAAGCCATGTTAAGGATTCAAGCCCAACACGAAAAGCAACAACTTACATTAGAAGAGGGATTCAACAAGACAGGAGAGTCTAACAGCTCAGCAGGGCTTAAACCAGGTGGGATAGCGAAGTAAGAAGAAGGAGAAACAGGAGGCGGAGAGAGGGGCAGAGAAGGTGGTGGGGTAGACTTAAACTTAGGAACACCACTCCCAATTCTCTCTGCAATTCGATCAGACAACCCACGTCTCTGTTGATTACCAGTTACCATATTGTTGGTGGGTTCATCGTCACCATAAGCAAGGAGGTCGGAGAAAGAGGTGGTGGGAGAATTCATGAAGGAAGAGTGAGTGGAAAAACTGAAACTTTGAACGGGTGGGTGTGAGTTGGCCGAGGTATCTAAGCTCCCAGAAGAAGAAGCCATGACGAGAGCGAGAGCGATAGAGAGAGAATCGGTAAGGTTTTTCCTCAAAGGAAGTGAGGCTGTTGTTGTTAATAACGAAGGATGAAGAGAAGATGGTCACGTTTGAACTTTAGATTGATGTTGGGGTTGCAGGGGAGGTTCCAGGAAGCTTACATGGAAATGGTTGACCGTGGACTATTTAATACAAAGTTGCAAGTCCGCCAACTTATTACATTAAATTATCTATGAATATCTTACACAAGACCTAAGGAAGTTTTTGTATATAATAGTAGGAAGCTCTTCAGTTTTATGGTGTCTTATTACGTCCACTAAATCTCAGTTATTAATTTATACGGATCTTATGTAAGTCCCACATAAATTAACGTGAGATTCGTATAAATAAACGCCTGAGATTTATTAGACACAATAAAACACCATAAAATTAGACAGATGATCTGAACTTAGGGACGAGATTAGCTTGTTGCGGGAGTTTGAATTGGATGTGACGATGATGACGAGTAGGAAGGGGCGAAATCTAATTATCTTTATATAACACAAATAATTTATTAATAGAGTTTAAATCTAATAAAAATTTAAGTCTAATTATCTTTATATAACACAAATAATTTATTAATAGAATTTTAAATTGAGTTTAAATCTAATAAAGATTTAAATTTTTACTTGAGATTCAATTAAATTTGAAATTTATAAAAATTTTCTTGGTCAAAACTCGTGGCTTTGACTGGATGGCGGCTGAGCTGAGATAGATACATTACATACGTAGCGAGTACGTACACTTTTATCCACTTTCTTTTCATTGGTGGGCGGACGCGCTCTCTGCTCTGCCCTTTTTGGGTTCTTTCAGTTTCAACTTTCAACCCCCTCTACTTTTTGGTATCGATCATTTTGATGACGATGAACCAAATCCAAACCAGTTTCCACGCAAGTCGCAAGGGACAACGTTTGCTCCTCGGTACCAAATTTTATAAAAATACAGAAACATATACATATTTATAGAATTAAACAAATTATCAATTATATATAATACTTTATAACTTACGTATTTTAAATAAATTATTTAACAAATTATCAATTTATTAACTGTTTGATTTGTTATATTTAGACATTTTTAAAGTGGTTTTTGCAATAACCGGCGAATTAACAAAAGCACCAAAACTTAATTTCATAAACGTGGAATCGTCCATCCTAAACGTTCTCATATCTTATAAAATTATAAAAAAAATAAATTATGATTTGATTTCAGACAACAGAATCACCAAAACTTGAACGTATAGATTGTTTGACTCTGATGCTTTCTATTACAAGTGGTCACTTATATATTACATTTTATTAAGAGATAGTATTAACTAGGGTTGTAGCCAAGGACAAATGGCTGGGTTGGATCATCCCATATTAATTTTGGATTCTAGTTTCTAGAAGATGGCTCTGCTTTCCTAGTCCTACCGTGTCGCACGGGGCACTATGTCTGCTGCCTTGTCGTACATTTTGTGAAAGATTTGACTTTTTTTTTCCCGACAGAACATATAATTATTTTAATTAATTAATTTTTTTATTTTATTAAATTTTATTCATATATTAAAATTAACTTAAACAGGATTAGAATATCATTTTTGACAAATAAGATCCGGTGCTTCACAAAAGCCTCTCAAGGAGTTGGCTTCTAAGCTTAAAGTTAAGTTTACATTTATTAATGGAATGAAATAAAACGTAATATTATTTTATTGTTTGAAATAAGGGTTTATAATAAAATAGAATAAAATTAATAAAAGAGGAAAGTTTTATACTACATTTTATTTCCTCCTAAATGATAAAAATAAAAAAACCTCTAATTTGAAAAATTTAAGATAAAATGTAAAATAATAAACAACTTTACACTGTATTACATTATATATCCTTTATCCAAACAGTATTTTACTATATTAAATTATGAACTCTTCTATCTCTTCCAAATAACAATTTTCAAAAATTACATCTATTTATGTTCCATACTATTATAAACTATTCCAAATTATTCATTTTTATTTCATTTTATTAAAAACTTTACATTCAACTACACGGCTTAAGAGGTCACATCACAAGTTAAACAAGGAATTATGAGCAAAAAGATGAAACAGAATGTTTCAAACTGAAATTCATTTTTCCCCAATAAGTATGCATGTAATTCTGTACATTATGATTACAAAAGATTGTGAACTACCCTAGTTTGAAAAGATCAAACAAATAACAATGAAGCAGACAATAATGTCATTTGTCATGTGGTATTTACTAGTGGAAGCTTAAGATAAAGACAAATATGGAGAAAATGCTCGGGATTCTTCAAGTTGTTCACGATCCAGGAAAATGGTATCTCCAATTTTGGCTCAATACCTTGGATGCGGACAAGTTTGATTTCAGCATCACCACCTTTTCGGCAGGACTCAGCAATTTGACATGATGTTTCTTTCTCCTCTTTCGCTTTTCTCAAGCTAATCGAATCTTCTTCTGGAGCATTCTGTTTATCCTCCTCATCCTCGAGACCACATGGTTCCTCATTTAACATGGAATTTCCGTTAAAAAATTCTGGTAGAAGAGTTTTAAGTGCATCAAGCAAGGTGAAGCATCTACCTGCAGCACAAGCTTAATGTATTATTTAAAACTGACGTTAAAACAGCACAGCGACTCATGAAAACTGGCTCATGGTTGGGATTTTATAAGCTTCAAATCTTAAGACATGTCTTGAAACGCCCGTTGTAAGGATGATCACATTAATCGACAACTGTACCGTAACCTACTAATCATGGAATCCGTATATGCCTATAAATTACATCTACATCGGATGGGAGCCGAGCTAAATCATTTTGTAATAGTGAAACAGTTCGCAAACTCCTCACGGTAAAGTTCATAAAAGTATTACTAACCTTCTTCTTTAAAAAACTCAACTGGGCGGTTTACATAAGAGATTTTGTCCCAACTGTCAATATTTGGCACATCTTCCAAATCCTCAAAATCTGTGCTCACAGTCCAAATATATAATCGCACAGGAACTTTACCTGACACCATGTGGAAAAGTGAACTTTAATACAGTGCAAAAAGAAGATATTTTTATTTCCATAACCAAATTCTGTAAATTAGTCCCAAATGACATTTTTCTGCTCCATATAAAATGAAGAAAAGTCAATATTAATTCATATATTTATCTAAAATATTAGCATTTAATACCATGGTATATATATCCTTGCAAATTCAAATATGAAGACGGCAAGCAGTGAACTGTTAACTACTACCATGAAATAGTAAAGCTCTCAAACAGTTGCATCCAACAATTGTTGCAAGCTTCAAAATGGAGGCTCAAATTCAACATCAGGCAAGAGCACTACAGCAAATATTATGCCTTGTTTTAACTTAAGATAGTAACCAACTTTTTTGACCAAAATATTCTGCCGCAGAGTATTCCATTCCATTTCAAAACTTTCAAGATATGGGCTGCAAAAACATATCTTCTTGGTGTATATCATTCATATAGACCTTCATTTTAATCTAATATAATTCTTATGCATAACTCTTTCATTACGTATAAGTTTGCTCACCTGCTTTAACTTGTCCAGCTACATCTACCTCACTGGTTTTGGGGGATTTTGGTTTGCATAAATCCAGGTCCAAAGTATATTCATCCTCTACTGTTCCAAGCCTAAGCTTTGAAGATGCACGTAGGTAAGCTTCTAAACTACCTGACAAAAAGCAAGACTTAAAGTTCAGAAATGAACAAGTTTAAGAAGCCACTAAATTGCAAATACGGATAACTGAGCCTATGAGGTTGAAGAGGCTCAAGGAAAATGAAGGTGCAACAAGAAAAGGGTATATATTACATCACAAAATTATACAGGCACTACCATGAAATAAAGGATTGATGGGTGAGGAAGTTCATAATGCTGCATCTGTGATTGATCCAAACACTTGACCGGCAATAGGAAGAAGGATTATGGCATCTTCAGTCCAGTTTGTTGGAATAAAGTTAACACATGTGACATACCACACGGGAGGTGGGTGTCAAATTCTATATCGGAAAGGATAGGAAAGTTGGAAGCCTTTACAAGCTTATGGAAAAGACTACTAATCAACTGCCTAACTAACTATTTTTGGGCCTATAGTTCTCTTAAACCCAAATGGAAGTTGTTATTGGGCGAAATTGAAAGAGGGAAGTGGATGTCAAATCTCAAATCGAAGAGAAAAGAAAGGTGGAATCCTGTATAAACCTATGGAAAAGACTACTAAATCAACTTCTTAACTAGCTACTTTCAGACCCGTAGTTCTCGTAAACCCCGGAAGAAAATTGATGTTGGATCAATCTGGACTTGGGGCGCTACAGCACATTATGCTTAATCAAATACATATGGTAAACTTATTCATATCAATTCAAATCAATGAGCAAACATACCATTCATTACGGAACGCCATAATTCCAACTGATCAGATTGAGACATATGCATGACATTCTTGCAATTTCCATTAATTATATAATCTGCCTGGAGACATGTTTGGGTAATTCTTAGAAAAGGAAATAATAAAACATAAACTTTGCACTGAAGAGTAATCTTGTGGAATAAAAAAGGAACACAGAGATAATAAATAAAAAAGGTTCACAGAGATGTACTGATACAAAATGCATCCCATATCAACAATCCACAAACCACATGATCATTGGAAAATGCATATATCCTTCTAGAGTTTATAACTTTTATCTTCTACTTTGAAATGTCAATGTTTGAGCTGAAGCCATGCTAGATTTCCTATACTTCATGTCAACATATACACACATTTTGTCTAATTGTCAAGAAATGCCAAGAAGTCTCTGCTTATTTGTTCTGTGAATGATCATGAATGGAAAACAAAGTAAAAACAAAGAAGAATTATGGTTAGCTCTGTGAAGACAGAAATGAAAATATTCCTGGACATCAGATAGGAAAAGATGATAAGGGTTACTTGGATTTTGCTTTATTAATAACTAATACTAAGTGTGTTAAAGAAAACTAATGCAACACAAAAAAAAAAAAAATCCAATTCTCCAACTATCATGACACTGGATAGTCTCTCCAAATTGATAGGCTTAATGAAAAAATTTGCTCAAGGCGTTACTTGTGAATGCAAACCCAGAGCTGTTAGCTTCATTAGAGCTTTTCCGATCCCAGATGCTTTCACAGTAACTACTGGACCAATTCTAACCAAGTCTGTGAACACCCACATAATTCAAAACTAAAAACAATATCTTTTTAAGTTATCCCAATATTTTAAGGATTAGATAGCAGATATGAGAAGTATATTAAAGTCAATATAACCCATAAAGCCTTAACAAAACAGTAAAGGTTGTACAATGGTAGTGCACTAACCTCTTTCAACGAATTGATGAAGTTCCACTTCACAGAGTCCTCACCTTCATAAGGCATCAATAAATTGTTAGGATACCCTCTAAAATGTACCTGCAGAAGGTTAAATGTGAAGTTTAAGCGCTTGGAACTTGACAAATAGGAAAAGACCAAGTTGCACTAGAACCTGAACCACTGTGGGGTTCATAATGAAATTCCAAAAGGAGAAGGCGAAATAGAGAAAATTTGAAAGGAGGAAAACAAATACCGTTAAATTCCAGGGCCTCTCAGGTTCATGACAGAGAAGATCAAAAAGCACACCAGTAGGTACATACCATTTGAGGGGCAATCCCTTGTAATCAAACCATGGAGTGTCTACACCTGGTGGAAGAGCCGAAGCGAAATGGGGCTTTACAAGAGGAAGTAGCAGCGGCAGGTACCCTATTCTCGGCGCTAACACAAGCGCAGGCGCCGGCGCCGGCATCGTCGTCACCTCCGACTCGTGGAGGTGGATCTGCAGCGGAATTGCCCCCTCCCACACGTAACTTTGCCCTTTCATCTTCCCAATTCCGATGCAATTCAACTAATCAATGGCTAGGGTGTTTCTTCTCCCAACGGACAAGACTTGACCTTGGATTGAATAACTCACCAATCTTATTATAATGTAGGTAAAAGAAGTCGACTCCGGTTCCTTCTGTTCTCTATTTTATGACAATTAAATTTAATATAAATTAATAATTTAATTACACCAATTATCTTTTCAAAAGCATCCACAGAAAATATTTCTTTAAAAATTAAAATTTCCAAATTTTTACCTTTTTCTTTAATTTTGATTCCTTAAATAATAATGTATGCAAATAAGCAACCACGTTATGTAGTTATTTATATAATTTTAGCTGAAAATGTTAACAAATAAACAAAAATATTTTTGGTTTTCGTATAAATAATTCCATTGACGAATGTTTAATTATGCCTCAGTAATCACTGTTTTATTTATGATTACATTATTATTATTCATGGAAAGCAATCGATTAATGTATAATAACTATGTACAGGGGCAATTTTTTTGTGTGAAAAAAATGTACAGGTGCGGCCTAATAGTTGCTTCCAAGGGGATAACATCTAGTTAATGATTTCCAGGGGACAACTAAACAGATCCAAAGGCAACTGTCCAAATCTATGTTCTAAGAAATATAGCAAGCTATGTAGACAACTGCATTTATATTAAAAAAAAATTTAAAAGGAAATTTACAACAAACATGTAGGAAAAAGATCCATAACAACCATGACTAGTAGCTTTCATGGACTTGAAATGCGAAGATTGTTGCTAAGGAAGTTTTTCTCCCAAAATCTACATGGATACGATACAGAACACGAAAACTAACTCTTCAACCATCATCTCCTAAGTGATGTTTCAGACGTAAAATTAGGTCAAAACAATTATTTTCAGCTATTTCTTGGCATAACTGATAGCCATTGGATTTTGAGGAGTAATTTTGAAACCCTGAAGGGCTTGCATTGCCATGGAGGACTGCACATCATCTTCAAATTCTACAAATGCAATACCAGGCTTTGCTTCAATCATTCGAACTTCTCTAAAGCCAGGGTATTGTTGGAAGAGCACTTGCAACATCATGCTAGTAGTTTCATGGGGCAAATTCTGTATAAACAGTATATTGTTTGGTGGAACTGACTCTTGTGGACCCTGATTTGCATGGCGGAAAGAACTCTGCAGATGAAACAAATGCTCAGTTGATATAAGCAGCAATTGACAACCAGATTACTGGGAATACATGCTTGGATTTTTTTGAATCCTTAATGTCCCAAGACAGCAGGTTAAATCATGCCGAAAATTTTAATTTAAATGATACAATGAATAATCTTGGATGACATGACCAATCGACAAGTTGACGAGGAATAAAAGAGAAAGCAAATTCAAGAAAATTGTCCAACTTACAGGTGCGCCATTACTCTCAGTAGTTGCACCATTAGCTGTTGCCGATTGCTGTCTTTCTTCTGCATATTTCTTTCTTTCCGCTGAAGATGTAAAAACATGTGTAAAGCATTGTGCCAAAATACCAAGAAGCTAAATCATCTGAAGGAACAAAGTCATTTTATCCTCTATGGTGGTGAGTAGTTGTCAGAACCAGAGGCTGTAACAGTAAAGTTCCTTTACATATAACAAAAGACTGCCCAATAAGTTCTCTATTACATTCCCTATTCTGTCAACAATTATGATAGTAGATCCATGGACTAGATCGCAAGACTTAAGCAAGTATTAATTATTTTCATTTGGTTTATTAGCCTAGTAGTATAGCAAACTGAAACTACGAATCTTAGTTCATCAATATTGTTAAAACATAATGCTTGATATGGAAACTCTAAGTGCAACACTAAATTTAATCACATGATGGGCTTGTTTCCTGCACCCCTATAAAGCACTCGGAGTAACTGTCAGGAAATGGATTGTCAAATAACAATGTTAAAACAAGATCATCCACCATGATGGTGTTTGCAGCTCTACTCATTAGCCCTTTCCAGAAAGAACTCATAAACTGAATACCTATATTCAAGTTCTATTTAGAGTTCCATTAGTAGCTTAGATATGCAAAACTTACACAAACAATTCATCAAGCACTAATTTTCTACAACAAAACAAAACAGGCAAATTCATCCATTCTAAGATTTATGAACTTTAACCTTGCAAATAAATTCTAAGTAATGACTATTCACCTTTCTCTTCTTGTTTCCTCTTCTTCTTTGCATTGGGATCATATATTCCTTCCAACTCTGCAAGGCAATCAGACTTTGTTTTGGCATACTGGATCCGCTGTAAAGACGAAATACGCAAGAAGAAAATTAAAGAACAAATGCAGTAAGACCACAATAGATGCATGGTTAATGAGCATATAGAGCTAGAATGACATTCATTAAGACTTTCATTATTTTAGGTAAAGCCTATCAGATGTCTTTTATGTAAATTAAAAGAACATAGTTCTCTGTGCTCTTTTAGGACACCGTTGTACCACTATTCTATTATACTCTTTAACATACAATAGTTTATGCAGGTCATCGAGAACTTTCCTTGTCTTGCTTTATCAACCTTTAAAAAAGACAGGAAGACAATTTGTACTTTATTTCTTATCCATTTCCATGGGAATATGATGATATTTCAGTATCATTTCAGCATCACCATGGTACAAAATTTTCAAACATAAAAGTGCAGGTTGCATGCTGCTATACTTAAGGTTCTACTGCCATCTAACAACTGTATTTTAATTTGTATAGAAAAAAAAACTTGTGCACAATAAACAGAACGAACTTCAATTTTTGATTTAAGGAAAGTTGCAAACTATGTCTAAGGAATTTGGAGACCCATGAATCACGTAAGTCCACCAATGAGATAGGAAACCAGAAAATGGGTGCTACCTGTTGTGAAATACAAGTAACCAGGGGACATACTTAAAAACAGTAAATAAGTGATTAAATGGAGCTGATATGTACCATAGGTTTGTCATAAAAGGGAAAGCCCTGCATTTGTCTCACAGCATTACTGGCAGCCGTCAATTCACTAAAACAAACCCATGCTTGCCCTCGAAGCTTTGGAGTCTTCAAAGCAACAACATCCAGAATCCTTCCATATTGAGAGAACAAACAATAAAGGGATCTCTTCAATTCTGCCAATGATAACAATAGACAGTGCAGCGTGTCACCAGTCATGCTAGATGCTCACGAATGTAAAGGAAATCAAAAGATGTACAAAAGTAACAGAGTCGTAAAATTCCCATTTCTCCATAACATCAACCGAAAATACCCAACCAAAACGAAAGGAATTATATGAAACGAAGCAATGGAATTCACAAGTATTCTCTCGAAAAATCCAAACCCAGATAACAATTACGGAAAATATAATTACAGAGCGAGTGCAAACAGTGTTAACTAAAAGCACGAGAATTAGGGTTAAGTGGGCATAAAGTAAATGTAGTGTATTCGCGAGAAACAAAGAGAATTGCAGGAAAAGAAACCTTCTTTCTTGATCTTCTCGTTGAGGTTCTTAATGTAGATGGTTTGGTTTGGAGGAATATCACCTGTTAACATCATCCTTCCTTTTGCCGCTGAACACTCGCGCAGAGACCAAGTGAAGACAGCAGTAGACCAAAGAAAGAAGGTAAAAGAGACGCTGTGCGACTTGTCTTCTGCAACGGATCGTAGCCCTAAATCTACAAAATTGAGCTTCTGGAACCAACAAGCAGCTTTTAGGCCCAAACCTTACCATCCTTTAAGTCCATCGTTATCAATATCAACTGAGAGTTGGATTCGTATTTGATTATTTTGATATTCATTTTACACTTCTACTATTTTACACTGATTATTATTTAATCCTTATAGATTAATTATTTTCCTCCTTTATTCTTAAATTTTAAAAAATTTAATTTCAATCATAAGACCTCTTCATTTTCATTCAAAGTTTTATAATTAAAAAACAAAGTTATTTAAAACATATATCTTTACAAACCTATTAAAATATCTTAAAATGTAAGAGAATTAAAGTTATTATCTATCAACCGAGAGTTCAGATCTTCTGTCTAATATTATAGTTTTTTATTATGTCTAATAAATTTTAACTATTTATTTATGTGAATCTTTTATAAATTATGCGTGAATTTGTAAAATAAATAACTAAAATTTTATTTGATAGAATAAGACAAAATAATATTAAAAATAATATCTTTTCTTCCAACATAATAGACCGAAATCACCCGATATTAATAATGAAGGCAACACAAAAAAAAGAATGGCGCTTTCTCTCGTAAACGGAAAGTCTACGACAGCTTTTAATGTTTTTGGTTTAGCTCATTGCGTTGAATCAACCAGATACCATACCATAGTTGGCTAACTGTTTTCAATCTTTATCTCCAAACTTTTTGGCTCAAGCGAAATCTGTCCCTAACGGATTTGCACAAAACAATCTTATCGCCTAAAGCAAAAAGGTATGAGTTGCGGATAATTTCTTGTCACTCTTCCTTCTTTCTCTTATCCAATAGTATAAACAGATACAGGAGACCACTCATTAGTAGTCTAGCCATTAAGAAGAGCCAACCCAGTTATCTTAAGTGGTTTGTGAAACTACAAGGTAAAGAGGATATTTTGTGTTGGTTGGTTCAGAAAACCCTATATCATAAAACTTAAATCTTTCTCTCTCTGCAGCTATCTTATCAAATATGATTGATCTTGTAGTAGTCCCAGAGAAAACACTCCCAGCAATTCATTTTATAGGCAAGGAATCCTCTTCCGGCCAACTAAAAAGGTTGCAACTTCAGAACCCCGTCTAAGTATACATATTCTGTATACATAGTTTGATAAATGAGAATTTGCTCAACATATCCTGACCCTAATTCAATAAGTCATTATTTTCGGTACGTCAATGCCCTTGTTCATAATTCTTGTTTGTCAATAGGTTGGAAGGAAAAGTAGCAATCGTAACGGGTGGTGCCAGAGGGATAGGAGAGGCCGTAGTGAGGCTCTTTGTGAAGCATGGAGCTAAGATAGTCATTGCAGATATCGACGATGCCACTGGTACCCATTTAGCCAATTCACTTTCATCTTCGACCATCTTTCTACGCTGCGATGTAAGTTCAGAAAAGGACATACAAAACTTGATCAACTTCACGGTTTCTCGCTATGGCCAGGTCGATATTCTTGTAAACAATGCTTTGGGAACCAAACAAAACACAAAAGCATTGTCGATTTCGACGCCAACGAGTTTGACAAGATCATGGGAATCAACGTTGGTGCCACGAAGAAGTGGTTGCATTATCTCCACAGCTAGTGTAGCAGGTGTAATGGGAGGACTTGGACCTCATGCCTACGCAGCTTCCAAGCACGCCATTGTTGGTTTGACAAAGAATGCAGCTTGTGAGTTGGGCAGTTACGGGATTAGAGTTAACTGCGTGTCTCCTTTTGGGGTAGCAAAGTCCATGCTTATTAATGGTTGGAGGGGTTGTGATGATCAGGGAGAAGAAGAGGAGGAGGAGGAGGAGGTAGAGAAAGTGGAGAAAAGGGTGAGGAGCTTAGCTAATCTCAAGGGCGTGACCTTGAAAACTGAAGACATTGCTGAGGCTGTTTTGTACCTTGCTGGCGATGAATCTAAGTACGTAAGCGGTCATAACCTTTTTGTGGATGGTGGTTTCACTACCTCCAAAAATTGTATAGATCTCTAGAGAGGGGATGACAACTCAATTGCGTATAAAAGAAAATATTCATATATAATAGATTTTATTTTATGTCTTTATTTAACTTTGAAGCTTATCAATGTAAGCTTATAATGCAAAAGTGCAATTTGCAATTGTGGATTGCAAACATTACCGTTGATAAAATTTTCAAACATATATTACTTGATTTTAAATCTTTAAAATTTTGTATATAGTAATAATGAATTAAGTATAATACAACATAAAAAATTTAGTAAAGTTTGAATATTATTAATAAATTCAATTAATTTATTAATTAATAACTATTATCCTGTATTTTGAAAATTAAGAGTAAAAAAACTATACTAAATTAATAAATTTATTTTAGTCTATTATAAATTATTGTAATAATAAAATAAATTTAATTGATTTATTTTAAGTATTTTGATATTTCAAAGTTATATAAATTTTTTTTAAAAGAGTTAATTTCTCCAATTAATTATACCACCTCTTAAAGTTAACCATGTTAAAAACTTGCCACAAATAACTTTATTTTTTCTCCAAGCACGTTGTTCGCTCCCAAAAATTAACACAATTAGGCTCCAACATGTACATTACAGGTGGAAGCTTGGAGCAGTAAACTATAATTATCCAGAATAGATGTAGAATAAAGAAGAAGAGAAAAGAGGCCTTTTTTTTCGTGTGTACATGTTCATCTTTTTTAATCCCCATAAATAGAGCCCCAAAATCTTATTTTTTGGAGTCCAAATCTTAAATGAAATTTGATTTGTTAGTGGGCTGTTCTCGAAACGTGGAGGAGGATTTTAAGGTAAGAAAGATCAAGTCAAAAAGTTGTTTATATAAGGATAGAAGAGATTAGAAGTCAAGAGGTTGTTTTAGATAAAGTTAGAAGAGACTAGAAATTTGCAACCATTTTCCCAACAATCTCCCACAAATGGCTTGATGATAGAAAGGCATACATATTCTAGGTAAAGAAAGGGTCATACACTTAAGCATTAATATCTCTTTTTTTGAATTGATACGTAGTGAAGTGAGGCAACAACTTAGTTAGTGAAGTGAATTGCTCTTGAAATTCAAGAACTCAAGTTGAGACTCTCACAACACATATTATATACCCTTGATTTTTACTACTCCGTGATACAACAAATACTTTAGATGACTATGCATATACATTGGGTTCTTATGGGTGCTTTAGAAAAATAACTCAAGTCTTTCATAGAAGGCGGCCACACCTTCACACCCAAGTAGGTGCCTTCATATCAAGTCTAATCATTTTAGACCACCCAACCAAAGGGCTATGAAACCATTAAAGACCTTACAATCAAACCTTTGCCAAGT
Organism: Erythroxylum tenue; assembly: GCA_027568955.1. NCBI lineage: Eukaryota > Viridiplantae > Streptophyta > Magnoliopsida > Malpighiales > Erythroxylaceae > Erythroxylum > Erythroxylum tenue. The sequence goes on from JAOSBM010000205.1 coordinate 5,526,156, forward strand.
AGTATTCATCAAGACCATTCAAAATAGAACCACCCAACACTGGGCTATGGAACCACCAAATTTGGAACAACCAAAAATTATTCATCAAACCTTATACTTTGATCTATGGGTTTAAGCCCCATTCCTTTAGATGATTTAAGAATAACTCTCCTTGTTAACCTTTTTGTAAGAGGATATGCCAAATTCTTTTAGGATCTGACATACTCCAAAGAAATTACTCCATTCTTCAAGAATTGTTTAACGACACTGTGTCTAATACGAATGTGTCTCCTTTTTTCATTATAAACACAAATTTTGGCTACCCCAATGGTCGTTTGTGAGTCACATTATAGGGAAACAAGTATTGAGGATCTCCCCTACAATGGCACACCTGTCAACAAGTTCCTCAACCATTCATCTTCTTGACCTACCAAATCAAAAGTAATGAATTCAGATTCTATGGTGGATCGTGCTATATATGTTTGTTTTGATGATTTCCATGATATAGCACCTCCACCCAAAGTAAAGACATAGCCACTTGTAGAACTAACTTCATTATTATCACTTACCTAATTAGAATCACAAAAACCTTCTAATACTGCAGGAAATTATCTAAAATGTAAACACCAATTCACAGTACCTTTGAGATATTTAAGTAATCTGTGAAGTGCGTTCCAATGCTCATTACTTGGATTATGAGTATAATTAACAACTCAATCTACTAACTACATAGGCTATGTTAGGCCTAGTATAATTCACAAGGAACATAACACTTCCTATGATTTTAACATACTCAACTTGTGAAACACTAGGACCATTATTCTTCTTAAGAGATATGCTTAGATCATATGGTGTTCTCACAAGCACAACATCAAAACAATTTAATTTCTTTAATATTTTCTCAATATAATGAGATTGGCACAAGGAAAAGTCATTTTCAATTTTTTTTATTTTGATACCAAGAATCACATCAACTTCCTCTAAATCTGTCATATCAAATTGAGAAGATAAAATCATCTTAGTTTCATTAACTACATTCACATTAGTACCAAAGATTAGCATATCATCAAAATAAAGGCATATAAGTACACAACCTGATCCAAATCATTTTGATTAAACACAAGAAACAGACCTATTCATAATATAACCATTGCCTGTTAAAGTTTTATCAAACTTTTCGATTTCATACCATTGTTTAGGGGCTTGTTTTAGACTATAAAAAGACTTTTTGACCTTACATACCTTGTTCTCCTATCCAAAAGATACAAAACCCTTAGGTTGTTTCATATATATTTCTTCTTCTAAATTTCCATTAAGGAATGTCATTTTTATGTCCATCTGGTGTACTACAAGATCATAGATAGCAGCAAAAGCAACAAAAGTTCTAATGGTAACAATTTTAGTCATAGGAGAGTAAGTATCAAAATAGTCAATGTCTTTCTTTGGGTGTAACCTATAACCACTAATATGGCCTTAAATTTTTCTATAGATCCATCAGGTTTCATTTTCCTTTTAAAAATCCATTTATATTTAATAGGTTTACATCCTTTGGATAAATCAACTAACTCCTTAGGATGGTTTTTTATTAAAGAGTTAAGTTCATTTTTAATGGCTTCTTTCCAAAAACAAGCATCTATGGATATGACACCATCTTCATATGTTTTTGGATCTTCCTTTATTAAAAAGGCTGGAAAATATCTTCATTTAATCTATTATAATCATAAATTTCAATTAAGAAAGAAGTAACACAAATTTGGTCCAAAAGTTTTTTTTTATCCTTTGCCTCTTACTCCTTCTAGGTTCATTTTCATGCTAATTAAGAGTATAAGGTAAAGAGATGGGCACAACAACTTTATTAGTAGGACTAGCAAAAATGATATCATCTTTTCTCTTTAAAGGAAAGGTATGTTCAAAAAATTATGCATCTCTAGATTCACAAATAGAATTGACACCCAAAGACATAAATCTATATCTGCACTAGTTTGAGCATAGCCAACAAAAACACAATCAAATGTCTTAGTTCCAATATTAGTTTTTTCTGAATTCCAGGAAACCAACTTTAACAAAACACCCTCTGTAACATCCCGTTACCCATGTGAGGGGTAAAATTGTCAATATTGATAATTAATGAGAAATTGGAAAAAATGCATTTTATGCGTTATTAATTGTGACATGCACATCCCGTTACCCATGTGAGGGGTAAAATTGTCAATATTGATAATTAATGAGAAATTGGAAAAAATGCATTTTATG
>JAOSBM010000205.1:5564423-5583154 GCA_027568955.1 Erythroxylum tenue
TTTGTCCATAAGAATGAACGAAATTTATATTTTTGAGTCTATGATCGAATTACGGTATCAAACGGGAGAGTACCTTGCCTAGGCTTTTCTTCACATTATTTTCAATCTTTATTTTTAATTTCTTTCGACGTGACGTGATTTCGTGTTTTAAAATTAATCATCCCCAAATCAATTATTTTTATATTTTTATGTTTATTTTATTTTCGATTTCGCACAAATAAATAATTACTACACTGGTCTCTGTGGTTCGATCCTATTCACCACTTTACTCGTTTAAGTGTTCTAGAGTAGGAATTTATTTTTGTTGGTTTGACACGCCATCATCGAGTTCAAATAAATTTGAATTTAAAATGTAACTGAATATTATTGAATGTTATCATCAAAATCATTAATTTAGAAGCCTTGAGCTAACACTAACAGGTTTAGTAAGAAGAAAATAACCACAAATGCTACACAAGCGAATCAAAAGGCATAAAGGGTAGATAAATGTAAGTTATGTAAGAAAGTTGGATACTAGCCGAAAGATTACTCAAAGCGTAAGGCTTAGTTTGAAAAGAAAGGTAAATATTATGTTTTTGTGTTTTTCAAATCAAACATATGTGAAGTTCCTTTTAATTCTTGCTGGCTTGATATTAGTGTTACTCCTTATGTTTCTAATATGATTCATGAATTCCTTACGATCCAAACTATAAGCTCAAACAAAAGTTTTCTCTTTATAAAAAACTGCATGAAGGCTCCAATTAAATATATAAGGACTTATCCTTTAATCATAACTTTTAGGCGTCATGTAGATCTGTTGACAAATTTTTATATACCTTTAATTTTTAGAATTAAAAACCTATTTTTTGTTTCAAAACTTGATGTTTATTAGGTTTAAACAAGAATTTGGACATGGTTTCAATTTACTTAAGAAAAATTACACAAAATTATGAAAGTTGTAAGATTTAATAGAAAGGGTAAAAATATTGGAAAATGATGAATCAAGAAAATATTCATGTCCACTTATAAAAGTCCTTGAAAGATTTTACATATATGGATAAAACATTGTGTTAGAAACATTTCAAGAAAACGGTATAGTACTAGATAGGTGTAATAGGATATTAATGAACATAGTTAGGCATGTGATGAGTAATTCCTTATTATCTAAATCTTTATCCATTTATGATTTGCTATGTATTTGTTAAACAAGGTCCTTAGTAAAGCAGTTCCAAAAACTCTTTTTGAACTATAAATTGGAAGTAGACCTAGTTTAAGACACTTACATGTTTAGGGATGCCTAACAAAGGCAAGGATTTATAATTCGCGTGAAAGGAATTTAGATTTTTAAATGTTTAGTGGTTACTTTATAAGTTATCTAAAGAAATAAAAAGGATTTAGGTTTTATTTTCTAAATCATAGTCATAGAACTAAAGAAAATGAAAATGCTAGATTTATTAAGAATGGTTAGTTAGTGGGAGTAATAATTGATAAAATATAGATATTAAGGATGTAAGGGTAAATGCTCTTATCTTTGTAAAGGCTCCTTCAACCATAGTTGTTTCAAATGTTATTTTAGTAATTAACAAAATTTAGATAATAGTGAAAAATATTTAAATTAAAGAGCACACATATAAGAAACTAACTCACGACCACCTATTGTACATAAACCAAAAGAATAATGCCTTGAAAATATCTTAAAAAGAAAGAAAGTAAATTATTTCAAATTACTATATGGTTTATATACAAGATTTAAATGTTGATGTCAGGAACAATAAAGATCCAATTTTATTTTCACAAGCCATAAAATGTGCAAAGTTTGAAAAATGGATTGATGCAATGAAAGATGAATTAAAATCTATTAAAGACACAAAGTTTAGGATCTTGTTAAATTTCCAAAAAGCTTTAAGTGAGTTAGGAATAAATGGGCTTTTTTAATCAAATGTGACCCAAATGGCAATGTAATACATAGCAAGAGTAGACTTATTGTTAAGGGCTATACCTAGAAAGTTGGCGTTGATTGTAAAGAGACACTTTCAAATATATAAAGAAAAAGACTCGTTAATAATTGTAATGTTATCGGTGGCTCAATATGATTTAAAGCTCCACCAAATGGAAGAGAAAGTAACCTTTCTTTAATACAGATCTTCAAGAGGTTGTATTTTTAGACCAACCTAAAGGTTTCTCAAAAAAAAATAAATTGTGTGTAAACTTAAGAAGTCAATACATGGACTTAAACAAGCTTTTTAATAATATTCCCAAGTTTAATAATATTATAACATCTTTTAGTTTTTAGGAAACAATGTTGATCAATATATATAATGAAAGATTAGTAGGAATAAGTTTGTTTTCTTAGTTTTATATATTGATATCTTATTTGTTTCTAATGATTTGAGAATGTTATATGAGACCAAAGATTTTCTCTTTAAAAATTTTGAGAAGCAAGATATTAAAGAAGTATCCTATATGATAGGAACTATTTTTTTAATAAATCAAAAAGGTTAGTAGGACAGTTTTAGAAATCAAGCTTATATCGAAAGAATTCTAAAGAGATTTAATATAAAGAAGTGTAAAGCAAGTGTAGTTCATATTTAAAATAGGGACAAAGTTAGTCTCATATAATGTCCAAAGAATAATGTAAAGTGAAAAGAGATGGAATTAATTCCTTATACTTTAACTATAAGTAGTTTAATGTATCTACAAACATGTACAATATCAGATATTAGTTTTGCGGTTAAAATATTGGGCAAATATTAAAGCAACCCAAAAATTAATTATTAGAAAGCTACAAAGAAAGTATTGAGGTACTTGCAAGGAACAAATAACTAAATGCTTATGTATTCAAGGTCTAATCATTTAGAAGTGATTAGATACTGAGATTTAGATTTTGGTGGATGTTTTGATAGCAAAAAATATGTATCTAGTTACCTATTTCTTTTAGTAAATGGAGCAATATCGTAAAAGAGTGTTAAATAGTCTATTAGTACTTCATCCATTATGGAAGCAAGATTTGCGGAATTTGAAGTCGTAGTTTATGTATTGTGGTTGTAGAATTCTATTTTATGACTTGAGCTTGTCAACATTATTACCAACCTGTCACAAATTTATTGTGATAATTATACTTTTTTTTCTCCGAGAATAATAAATATTCAAAAAGTGCTAAACATATGACATTAACATATTGTTTCTTAGTGGAGAAAGTTAAAAAATAATTAATTTCAATTAAGCATATTTGTACTAATTTGATGATAGCATATCTATTAACTAAAGGTTTATAACAAAAGGTATTTAAGGAATATATACATAGAATGGCTCTTAGTTATAACATAAAAGGACTTTGTTTATGATGATACTAGTACTATAAACTCATTTATATGTATCTGATTCTACATTAATGATTTTAAGTTTTATAATAGTGTATCCTTTTATGTTTTGATATTTTAATAAGAAAGATTATAAGACATAATTGTAGACCATCATGGAAATTGTTTATATCATTATTTATAAACCTAGTATAGTAAATAACAAATTTTGTAGTATATAGAAGGAAGTATATTACATAAATAATACTTGTATTTATCATTTTATTATACAAAGTTACTGATGTTGAAGTTTTAGGGTTTATTTTTCATACATTTGGTGTTCTCCTGCATGTGAAGCTTTCCTCATGTATTTCCTCATTTTGTTTGTTCTGCAGTAGATTAGAGAGGAATTTGTGAAGATTAAGAATTCAAAATCTATTAAAAAGGTATAGAACTTCATATAGGTAAGAAGGAAATTTTCAGCTAAATTCCATCCCTTTTATTAGTAATTTTCAATCATCCTAAAGTAGTTTCTCGTTGGAATTATATTGTGATTGTTTGTGATAACAATTTTGATGAAATTTTAAAAAATAGAGAAAAAGTGTGGCTAGAAAAATGAGAAAAGGAGAAGGTTTGGAAAAGAAGAGAGGGTGAATAAGAAGACAATTTTAGGAAATAGTAATTATTTTAAGGGGCAAAGTAGGATATGTGAAGATTTATGGGTAAAATTGGAATTTAATTCCTAGAAGGGTATTTTAGCAATAATAAAAATGTTAGGATAAAATAGGAATTTTAATAATTAAGAGTAATTTAGTAATTATGGTGATAAGATAAAGTAAGAAAAATTTTCTTAATGAAGAACAAAATAGCAAAAAGGGAGTAACTTTGGATTATTAAGTATAATGAGGTTTGAAAATTTTTCTTAAATAAAGTTTAATGGAATTTTGTAAATGTCTAAGCCTAAAGGATGGATTAGCAAATAGATTGGACCAATCAAAATAGTTAAATCTAAAATTCGTGTAAGGATAGCCGTAAAATGAACCCTTATATTTGTATATGGTTCATAAAATGTGAATTTTTGTTATTAATAAATTATATTTGGTAAATCATATTTTCAATTAGTGATTAATTAAATTAATAATTAACTATGTGGATTTCTGAAATATTTTTAAGAATTGTATTTATTAAATAAATAATTAACAAGGTACAAAATGTTTAGTATTTATATTTTGTTATGTATTAGGATGTGTATTGCCCGATAATTTTGGAAAAATATGATATTTATAATTTATAGTTGTGCATGTATATAATTAAGAATATTAAGGTAAGATAAAACACATTCATGAAATTAGATAGAGATTGGTCTGTAATGATTTAAGAATAGACTGTTAAAGTTGTGAATTTATGACTTGCCTAAGATAGGCAATATTCAATAATCTTATATTAATGGATTGTTAAGATATGAGTGAGTTGTAAGTAAATACCTATCCGTAAAGCAGGTATCAAGACATCTTGGGAATCGAGGATGCCCTGCACTAATAACTAGATATCGGAATGGTATCCAGATATCCTAAGTCCTCATGATATCCTATGTTAATGACTAAGTCTTTAAGTGGTACCAGGGTACCATATTAGATTGAGAGATTGAGGTAACATGTGTCGATATACATATCTAATTACTTTTCCACTTAGTGAGCGATTAAGAGGAGTAGAGATGAGTCAGTAGATCAATGAATGCAAGTCTATTAGGTTAAGGGAGGCCTAGTTTTCATTTAATAAAAAGGTAAAACATGAATGGTAATAATAAATATAGTATTAGTATTAATAATTAATATTCACAAAATTCAGAATGCTTATTGAGTGTTTGGATAGACTGAGTATTGCTTGTGTATTTTAGTATTATATGTATATTTTATCATGTATATTAATATATATTGAGTTATTTGATCTCAACGGTATGGTCAAGTTATTCTTACTAAATAGGTAACTCACTTTGCTATATTGTTTTAAGAGATAGAGGGATCGATAACCTCAATATATGTGATTGTAAGTGTGAAGTCTAAATGAGGTTAGTAGATCAAATTGAGTATAATTGTTTTATTGTATATTTTTTTTTTGATATTACAGTTTAGGATGGTTATGCTTGGACAGATAATTATTGTGACTAATGAACATCATTTTAAGACTAATGAGATTTTGGTAATTAATTATATAATTGTGAAAATTTTAGTTAAATTGTAGGTTAAGAATTTTAAGCTTAGGATGGTTATGCTTGGACAGATAATTATTGTGACTAATGAACATCATTTTAAGACTAATGAGATTTTGGTAATTAATTATATAATTGTGAAAATTTTAGTTAAATTGTAGGTTAAGAATTTTAATTTGATACGTCATATATGCTATTTAATTTTGTGATTATCTTATGGTTAGATCAAGTAGGAGAATGTTAGAATACAACCTACTATTAGGTTAGCTAATTATGTTTAAATCTAATTAAAAATTAAATAGCTGAAAATTTTCATTTTTTTATATAATAGTTGTACGAGATTAAATTATAATAAATATAAATTGATCATTTCCCTACTTATTAGAATTTATAGTTAACAAATACTAATTAACCATTAAAACATCTATAAATAGAAAGGGAAAAGAAAAACTAATTCATCCAAATATAGATTTGCAAGATATCAATTTTAACATATATTATAAGTACGTGTTTATGTTTTATATTATGAGAATTATATACTCGAGATTCTATAATTAATATTTTATTTTGAATAATGAAACAATATTCATATGCATTTATAAAAACTTTGACCCTAACTGGGTGTATGTTCCCTTGTACCGCTCTTGGCTGGCTCTTTTTGAATACATTTTCTTTAGCAGTAGTTTGGAAGTGACGGTGATAATAAAATAGTAAGAAGTTAATAAGCGGTAGGTTGGAAATAGAGAAGAACAAGAATGCGAAATGTGAGGCTTAAAATACGGGTCAAACAAGATCGAATGGTCTCTTTCTCTGGCAATCGCAGAGAAGCGAACATACCATTTTAGGTTTCACTCCTTTTCTTCACCTAACTTGAACGCTACATCTCTCGGGGAGCTATGTACAAGTCTCTATACGCACAACGTTCTTGGCACTGTGTCTGTACTGCTGCAATATTTCAGTTATGCAAGCAAGACATTGTGATTTATTAGCACAGTAAAGATACAACATTTTCGTTCTGCAAGCAAAAGATTATGGTGGTGAAGTAAAGGAAGGATCTTCATAAAGATGTTGGGGGTGGGCCAAAATAATGCTTGTTTGGATGATTATGGTGGAGATTGACGTTGATAGTTTTAAGATATTTAAAAAAAAAAGACAAAAAAAATCAACTTTTTCTATCACGTAAAATTAAATTAAATCTATTAAAATTATATTAATTAAATTTAATTGATTCAGTTAAAGTAACCAAAAAGTAATAATAGTTAAGATATTTGAGTTTTATAAAAAAATATTTCAACTTTTATTTTTAAATATTAAATAGCACCATATTTTATAGTTCATAATTCATACATGTTTATCTCAAAATTAATAATATTATTATTATTTAGTTAATGCTGTTAACACGTTACCTGACTTTTTAATGAGAATTAATAATATTGTTTATTTTGAAATAGAAATATGTAGATTTTTACTGGGAGTAATGTTAAAAATTATTGCTATGATAATTTTAATAAAAATCTTAAAGATCAAGATATTTCAAACAATTTATTTATATTTATTCTATTTCCAATCTATATTTTTATCTTATGGACAAGATGGACATTTCATTAATCTAATTATAGAGATCGGGAGTATGATCTTCTTGTCAAGCACGAAGAAGCATGAAATGTTTATACATGCTTTTAATTTTTAATATTGTTAAACTAAACCAATCTTGACTTACTTAGTTTAAACTATCAGTAAAACTAATTTGTTTAAAAGTTAGGGCATAGGGTACTTCTATAAGTTCAGACTATATTTATTATTTAAGAAAATCTAACAGGCCTGTACCCAGTAAAAGAGGATGAGAAAAATAAAATAAAATATACATCTGTACAAATTGAAAGAGCAAATTTTTAATATATGTTTAGTTATTAGAAATTTTTTTTAAAAAAATTTATATATTTTAAAATATTTTGAATTTAAATTATCTTTATTAATAATTATTAAATTGTTTTATTTTATTTTTAAAATTTAAAATTAAATTAATTATAAAAATTGAATTAAGTTATTAGATTAACCTATTCATAATTCTTATTAATAACTAATATTAAATATATAATATTTAATTAATATTAAATAATTAAATAGCACATATTTAGTTAATAATAAATTATATTATAAAAATAAAAGACACTTTTTAAAATTTTCATAATTTATGAAAACAGAAAGATAATAAAAGTAAAAACATAAAATATTAACTTAAACAAAAAATTTTTTTACTGAAATTAAAAATAAAAATACAAGATCTACCTCATTTTTTATGCAATTGATACTTTTCTAAATCTTAGAGAATGCTTCTTCTTTCTTCAGCAGATACACCAATTTGGACTTTCTAATCTCTTCCAAAATTATCGATTTTTGCAAAAATGAATAAAACCAAAGAAAAATCTGACAAAATTAACTGTGAAACCAAAAAATGAGAAAAATCGCACGAATAAGTGATTATATATATCCTTCCCTAACTCTTTTTATAAATTTATGTCTCATCTCTCTAAATGTTTCATTGTTCTATTATTATGATAATTTTATGGTGTCTTATTTTTATATATATTTTGAGTAATGAGAGGGTAACCGAGACCTGTTCCAAACCATCAGAACCTTCCAAGTCAAATCAAAAGTGTTTCTTTCACTAAATTTAAACTTTGGTAATTCTTTAATTTTACTGTTATATTTGAAAAAGCATATGCATTTTAAGTCATTGATAACTTTGAAAAGGTATATAAAGGAAACCTCCACACGTTAAAGAGCTTGTAAATATAAAAATCAACAAAACTGTATTTAAAACAAGAAAATATTTATCAAAATTACTAAAAGCTATTATGAGTTTGATTTTTTTTAAAATCAAGGTTAAGAGATGGGAGTAGCTTCCCGTGTGTTATAATTCAAATCTTAATAGACAGACACATAAGGTGATGATGTCTTGTCTATGCTTTTCGTTTTTTCAGTGTACCACAAAATAGTGGGAAATATCTACTTTTAATTGTATGTGAATCATAACGCACTTGCAATTATTCGACTTCAGATCTTTTGTCTAATTTTATGGTGTCTTATTCTGTTTCATAAATCTTAGTCATTCATTTATATAGATCTCGTGTTTATTTATACGAAACTCACGCGAAATTCACATAAATAAATAACTAAGATTTATAAAATAAAATAAAACACTATAAAAATTAGACAAAAAATCTTGTACGATTCTTGGTTAATACGGACTCTTCAACGTATTTTATCCGGCAGTAGTTTTGTAAGCCCAAAATGCAAAAAAGGAAGCTACTTACAGCCCCTGTAGCTTTAAAGGTCAATAGCACCGAAAATGTAACATTGACAATTGATGTCGGTCATGTTGCTACTTTCTTCGGCATTCCCAAGTAGTTTTATCTTACACATTAATTCCCACTAATAAAAGTTGATATTTACTAGTTGCTTAAATCTTTCTACAAAATAATCTAATTATTTATCTTTGTTATATTGTTTCTGCGTATAAAATAAAAACCATTGACATATCTAAGCACTTGTTTGTTCTTTCTCTAACCTTAATTCTTCCTCTCTTCTTCGTTCCAAGCTTCCTCTTTCTCCCCATTGATCTAGATAGCCAACTAGCATGCTTGAATGTCCAGCCACAGGTAAAGCTAAGCATCAAAGCTAAAGTGTTTTGCGGCAGAATTTCACCCCCACTGGAATTGATGAGAGCTTTTATTTCTTTCTTTCTCGTTCCTGTTCATAAACTTTAGTTTCAACATCAGATAAGAAGTTCAATTTTTATATGTTGTTTAAAGCAATTTATGCTCATCTACTTGATAATCTTTGTTGATAACAGGGAGAAATTTGAAGAGATAGGGAAGAAGATCAAGAACGATGCTTATGAATCTTCACAAATGGAAAGGAGGCATGTAGTAGTTCCTTCTGGGAATTTGAATACTGTTACACCTTGTGCTGCGTGTAAACTCTTGAGAAGAAGGTGCGCTGAAGAGTGCCCCTTTTATCCATATTTCTCTCCTCATGAACCCCAGAAATTCGCTGCCGTTCACAAGGTTTTTGGTGCAAGCAATGTTTCCAAGATGTTAACGGTAAATCCACCAAATCCCATCTACCCAATCTTCCTTATTTGTTCTGTTTTTTTTTTTTTCATCATTTCATGTTAGTTGTAGTTGATAAAGAAGTGTTTCGTTTCATGAGGAATACTTCCCAAGTTGTTTTCTTGCGTTTCTGTGGGCTTGTTATCTAGGAGGTTCCTGAAAGCCAAAGAGCTGACACAGCAAACAGTCTGGTTTTCGAGGCAAACTTGAGGTTGAGAGACTCAGTTTATGGTTGTGTGGGCGCAATTTCAGCTTTACAACAACAGATTCAAGCTTTGCAAGCGGAACTTAGTGCAGTGAGAGCAGAGATACTCGAGCACAAATATAGAGAGGCTACTCGCAATTTAATGCCTTCTACTCAGGTCGCTATTATTTCCCCGGGAGCTGTTTCAATTGCTGCACCGTCACCGCCGGCTCTCCCTTCAGTTCAGCTGCTTCCACCGCCTCCTCCACTGCCTCCTCATTCGATAGTTGTCTCCTCATCTTCCTCGTCGTCTGCTTCTTCTCTATATACATCAACAACTAGCACAACAGGTTATAGTTCTATTTCTATTGACAATATTTCCATATTTTGAGTAATTATATGTAAATGGACCATGGTGAACTATATGCCTTTGATACTTAATTTTTGCAAATAACCTAGTCTGATTCTTGGTAGTGCAGCAATCTCATTCCATGTAATGTTTTCGATCTTTTCTCGCATTTGCTATGATAAGAAAATAAATTGACACAAATTGACAACTTGTGTGAATTTCGACTACGTATTTGTTACATCTTAGGTTTTTGTCCTTGAATAGCCACTCTTCCATTAAACCAATATTCAAAGCTGCTTTAATCAATAATTCTTATAAATTATTGGACTTGACCAAAGAAAAGAAAGCTTGCACATATTAAACTTTGTCTTTTGAGTTCACCGTCTACCTTGATTTATTAAAAAACACTATCTTTGGGATTATGTCTTGACTAAAACTTGGAGTTTATAGTTACATTTTTGTCTGTTTGAAGGACCATAAAAGGTTTGTGTAATAGACGCGAGGAGACAAAACGCATGGTGGCTGTGATTTTCTCTTGGTAGAGTCAGAATCTCTGCATTGATCAGAATAGTCATACCTTTTACTGCTTCTTTACTTTTGTCTTTGTCATTATGTGAATATATGACTTGATTGAGCCCATACAGCTCCCAATCTATTTAGTATTAGTAGCTAGTTAGTGACAGCTATCTCGTAAACTTATAAATGCATGAACTTGGCCTGATTTTGTGAATTAAGTCTTATTCGTTTTCCTCTCCCAAATGTATATGAAAGGCTTAGACTCCTATTTCACTCTGGGAGCTGTTTTAGTGATATCAGTGCTAAAGTTATCCATGGAAGTCGGTGTGCTTGCTGTAGCTTACACCATGAAGTTTAAGACGACTATGGAACTGAATCGCACTATAACAGTTCTATCCAATCATACAATGTAAAACTTGACTTATCCGTTCAGTTTTTAGATCATATTCCAATTTTATTACAGTTGTGTGTTGCTGTACTCATCATAATGAACTGCAAATGCTGTGTATCAGGTTACATCATCCACATTAAACCTCAATTCCAACATCACATTTTTAATGATCCATGTTCTACGGTAGCTAAAGTGCATCTCAGCTCTATATTCTCGTTTCGTTCCCAATAGCTTGGTTCCCGACAACACAAAATATTAACTTATTCTGATTATGGATGGATATTTATGTGGTATATATAGAAGCCAACCAAATCATGAAGCATTGCATGTAGGTTTCGTAGGCTCTCTATTTGATAGAGGTAAGGATGCATATATTACCAAACTTCTTCAAACTGCACGTCAGTGACTCCTAATTATAGATGTTGTTGTAGAAACCAACCAAAGTCAGATTTAGGCTCTATTCAAGTTCTACATTGTAACCGTAGTATTGCCATTATAGTCCTAGTCGTTACTATAATTTGTTTCACCTACATGATTCCCAATTATTACAATTGCACACAAATACAGTTGTAATCGTAATCCGTAATTCAAAACCTTGTTCCTACCTTTCTTACTTTTGGTACAACATGCCACCTATTGATCATGTAACTGCAGGTCTTCTCTGCTTTCACTATGTTTCAGTTCTCTTTTCTTTTTTCCCTTACCATTATTGGACATAACGTCAGCATTGCCCTTATCAACCTACACCATTCGCATTCTCAGAAGGTCCATCAATAGGACTCACCAGTATCTCTACATTTATGTTCTTATTTCATTTTAACAGGTTCTATGGTTCAATTCATGAACAGTTGGACCATTTCATGCATGTGAGAAAATGTATACAGACACCTTAATGAAGTCAATTTCACAATATTTACAAATCGGAAGAAATTGAGTTTACGTGGCGTGTTGAGCTAAATCTACAAGTTGAACAAGCAAAGACAAGAACAATAATAGACAATAAGCTAGAAAGGCAAGTGTACAGTAGATGTACGAATATCACCGATGGTTCTGTACCAAAACAAAACCCTAGTGTATCTAGCGATGGAATTTGGTCTGGCGTCGTGGTTGCTTCTAACATTCGCTTCTCATACTTTCTGCTCTCTCAACAAAAATTAGTGAATATAAAAGCCTGAACCTCATTCCTTCACTTTCAGAAACTGCCACTTGTTTTAAGCACAATCTCCTATATCCCTATATCTATTTTCTTTGTCAGATTTTGAAGAAACAATTCATTGTGAATCAGACAACTACCAGTCAAGTTAAATGAATGCATCAACTTTCAGAAATTGACAGATGGCATATGATAAACTTTGAAAATGATAGATTATCAGGTGATATTAATTTTTTGTGAATAAAATAGCTACATAGACGTTCCATTTAATAGTTGAATGTGCTTCTATACCATCATTAATTTCCCCATTAACTTGAAAATAATCTCGTGAACCTAGATATGGAGTTGACTTTTCGTTGAGAACATCCATGCCCCAGCACCAAACATTTTCTTATCCCGAAATACCAAATAAGTCCCATATGTTTTACTTCTTTATCAATTAGATCCATCATGCTAACCAAAGATCAAATAAGCAACTTATGTCATAAATTTCAAAGAACGAAGGCTACCTAGCAAATATTCTGAAATTTGGTTATGATTGGACGCACACAACCTGAAAATTTGAACGAGTTATGTTTCAAAATTTTATGGTGTTAAGCTCTATATTAGGCTTAACACGGTAGATATTCTGCTCTACTCTTCCAAAAAAAGAGGGTGTCCGAATTAATGCTAAACCCAAACAAATTTTTGCATCCTTTGCATCTAATTTCCGTCAATTATCTACCTTTTCTAAACCTTATATTTTTCATATTAGACATTTAACAATTATATATAATTTTCTCGTGATATTCAGTTTCTGATTTTACAAATTATTGAAGATATTAGAATACTTTGCGTTTATTAGCTGATATTTATTTCCTAGTTTAGTTGTGCTTTATTTAGTTAATTGTTGCGCATAAGTTAAGTCTATAATTCTTCCATGTGTTTTGGCTAAATTTAGGTGATTGTCCTTATTTCACAACTTGTATTAGTTCGCTATATACACATGTGTTCTTCTCATAATCAATATGGAAAAAAGATACTAAGAGTTATTTTTCTCAAAAGTTCTTTCTATCAAATTTCTTTGTGGTATCAGAGCAGTGATGCTACTTCTCTGTGTATTTCTTAAATTCCTTCTGCTATGGATGGTAAAGGAAATATAAATGGAATTAAATTTTATTAAAGTTTCAAAGGAAGTGGTAGTCTCATCATCTAGCACCATAGCTGATAGAGATGTCAACATGTCACAAAAACTAAGTTTCGTGTTACTGAATAACTTTAACTATCTTCCTTGGTCGAGGGCAGTTACTATTGCTCTTGGTGGTAGAACCAGGTTAGGATTTATCAATGGCGAAGAAAAATCCCATGATCTTGAATCATCAGAGTATGAAGCTTGGCTATCAAAAGACCAACATGTTATGTTTTGGACTTTTAATTCCATGGAACGTAATCTTGCTGAAATTTTCAGCTACTCTAAATCGTCCTTGGATCATTGGGAAGCTGTTTGAGATATGTATGGCAACCAAAACAAAACCTTCACCAATCGTCGATTTATAGAAGATGATCCACCACCTTTTGTTTCAGATGTAAATCTTCCATCTGTTGGGTCATATACAACTGATGACACAATCGCTGATACAACCCCGGGAACTTCCGTCAACTTAAATAAACTCGTTTCTTTTGATGTTCATGAAGACTCAATAGTTCCTCATGGAAATCCTCCATGAGTTCGTCATCCGCCTAAAAAGTTGCGAGATTATGCTGCTTCTATAGCCAAATACCCTCTCACTAAATGTTTCACTTATCAAAGATTATCTTCTATGCATAGAGCATTTCTCACAACCATATCAAATGTTCATGAGCCCAAAAACTTAAAATCAAACTCTCAAGTTGTATGGAAGAATGCTATGGAGGAGGAACTAAGAGCACTTGCAGATAATAACACTTGGAATGTTGTACCACTTCCTAAAGGTAAAATTGTTGCTGATAATCGTTGGGTATTTAAAATCAAGTTCAATTCTAATGGAACAGTTGATCGTCATAAAGCACGACTTGTAGCGCAAGGATTTACTCAAAAATTCGGCATTGACTGCAAGGAAACTGTTGCTCCAGTTGCCAAGATGACCACCATTAGAGTTCTTTTATCTGTTGTTGTTAATAACAGATGGTCATTATTTCAAATGGACATAAAAAAAAATGCTTTTTTGCATAGCGATCTTGATGAAGAAGTGTTCATGAAACTTACATTTGGCCATCCTCAAAGTGATAATCCCAACTTGGTTTGTAAACTTCATAAATCTATTTATGGTTTGAAGCAAAGTCCTCATGCTTGGCATGTGAAACTGAGTTATGCCCTTAAAACTCTTGGTTTTTTAAGAAATTTAGTTGATTCTTCATTATATGTTCGACGTGGAGAGGTTGAAAAACTGATGGTGCTTATTTATGTTGTTGATCTCATCATAACTTAAAATAATGTTGATTCTATTGCTTGTTTGAAGAAGAATCTCCAGCGTCAATTTCCTATTAAGGATCTTGGTTCATTAAAATAATTTATTAGGATCTAAATGGAAACTTCCAACAAAGGGATCTTTCTTAATCATCGTAAATATATAATGGACTTATTTAAAGATGTTGATATGTTAGACAATAAGCCGGTGGCCACTCCTCTAAATAGTAAATTGAAATTTGATTGTATGGGAGCAGCTCTTGATTTGCCAAGTTACTATAAAAAACTTGTGGGGAAGCTTATCTATTTAACTATAACGCGACCTGATATCACCTTTGCTATGAGTCTTATCAGTCAACATATGCATGCCCCAACTAGTTCTCATTTTTATATGGTATTTTACGATACTTAAAGGGAACTATAGGTTGTGGAATTGTCATGACTCGAAATGGGCACACTACTATTATGGGATATATCGATTCTAATTGGGCTGGAAATACTCCAGATCATCAATCTACTACAGGTTATTGCATGTTTGTTGGTGGTAATTTAGTGTCATAGAAAAATAAAAAACATGTTGTAGCTTGGTCGAGTGTCGAAGTTGAGTATCATGCTATGACTATTGCTGCTTCCGAGTTGGTATGGCTTAAAAGTCTTCTTGCTGATTTGGGTTATCCTTGTACTACACCTATGACTCTTTTCTGTGATAATCAAGTTGCCATGCATATTGCCTCCAATCTCGTGTTCTATGAAAGAATAAAGAATATTGAAGTTGATTGTCATTATATTCATCAGCAAATTCAATCTAAACTTATTTAAACTCATTATGTGTGAACAAGGGACCAACTTGCTAATGTGTTTACTAAAGTTTTCCCTCAGCCCAGTTTCATCAGCTCTTAAACAAGCTTGGATCCATCAATCCATTGGATCCTGCTTAAGGGGGAGTATTGAAGATATTAGAATATTTTATGTTTATTAGCTGATATTTATTTCCTAGTTTAGTTGTGCTATATTTAGTTAATTATTATGCATGCGTTAAGTCTATAATTTTTCCATGTGTTTTGGCTAAATTTAGGTGATTGTTACTATTTGACAGCTTGTATTAGTTTACTCTATATACATGTCTTCTTCTCATAAATGATATGAAAAAAGATATTAAGAGTTATTTTTTTCAAAAGTTATTTCCTTCAAATTTCTTTACAAATAAATATTCACGTTTACAAATTGAATTGAAATATAAAAATGGCTTAGTTAGACTTTGTATATCTAAATTGAAGTATGAAAAATCACAAACCTAATCCCAATGTCAAAGTCACTTCAGACATTCCACGACTAGCTTTTCTTGCCTCCACCGAATCCAACATTTTAAATTATTAAGCCATAAGTGAGATTAAGAAATAGATGATATGTAATTCTAACAAATCCCTTAGCAATAAATTTTGTTGGATTAAAAGAATGGAGAAAGGAAGTATATTACCAAAACTTATGATGAAACAAAATATATAGTTTAACCTATTTCTAACAAGGAAAAGGAAAAGCACTCAAGTTTATCTAGTAATAGTTAATAAATATATACTTTCTAACACTTTTGTATATAATTATTTTAATTTTATTATAAACCTTAATATACATATAATAGAAATATGTATAAAGGTAGAAATTTAATTTAAAATTTAACTTTTAAAAAAAATGAAAAAGTTATATAACTATAGTTAAAACTACAGCTACAATGCAATGAGTTCAAGGCATTAGGCCTACTATCATATTATAATATGACCAAAAACTCTCTAAATAAGGCCACTTAATGATTTTATCTAGGGAAAAGCACAAAGTATTTGGGATTTTGCTTTCTCTTCCTTACTGATTTTCTTTTTGCAGTTTTGGACTGCACACAAAAATATCTTGGGATGTCTAGAATTTGTGCTGCAGCTAATGGAGAATCAATCCTCTGCTTGTTCTTCAGTTTGAGAGATGATATCCTCTGTGCCCTGACTTATCACATAATCATCACTGGATTTTTCCATTGTTGTTTGTTTTGCATATACTGTCTTAGCCGTAAAGAGCTTGGCAATAAGATTCTCAATTTTCCCAGCGGTTGCTAATGGAGTCAGTATGTTGGTCTAATCTATTTGACAATGTTCCAAATATTGGGAAGTGAAGTCAATTGCTCCATTTTCCAAACTCTTCACATTATCTGCAATAATATCAGTAGGAGTAATGTGCCCTGTCAATTCAATAAACCTTTAGTTTTCTTTGTTTCTTCAAAATTTAAATGCCCACTATTAGTGACCTGTTGAGTATTATGCTTAGTTGATACAGACTGCTTCTGGACCATAGAAACTACCTTAGTGGTTACTGTCTCATCAGTCCTTGTTGACTGAGTTTGTACTTCAGTGACAGAGGGAGGATCCCCAACTTCATCTCTTGTTTCATCGGCAACAATTAAAGTCGACCCAATTAATTCCTGATGCCAACCAGTGCTAAAAACTTTACCTGTAGGTTGCCATTTTTTGTTAGCAGAGTTTGGCTTCTATGGATAAGAGATGTGAATATCAACATATATTTTTTCTCCCATCTCACTAAACCAATGCACAGGAAGCCTGAAGATGCATTCTTCTGCACTTCAATACAAAGTTTGGCATATTCAATTCCCTCCATTTTGGTCCTTTGAGAGTCCATACACACAGGTTTCCCCAAGGCACTGGCTAAGAAACTTAGCCCCTCCACCGTCCAAAATTCCAAAGATAAATCATAAAATTGAACCTACAATGGTATAACCTCAATCGTACTTCTATCAAATTCCATACCTAGCCTTCAATGCTATAGAAAGAGTGGATGGCGTCCAATATGTCACGGGCCTTGTTCTATAATCTCCTTGACAAATGTTTCATTAACAAATTTGAAGAGGATGGTGCCATCACATTCTGCAGAACTTTGTTTCCCTATTGAGGTCTCGCCCACACATTTACTGTCGAAAAAGTAGGTCGCTTAGTCCAGAAAAAATCCTACGAGAGCAGTGGACCACGCTCAGACGCCGACAGTTAATAGCTCTAGAGGTGGAGATGCAACCCCATCTTTAAATACATTTTGATAATGCTTCAACTGGTCGTGGGAGGGAAATTTGTTGCACCAATTTCCAGCTAGTCTCATACTATCTAAGGAAGCTGTTGAGCCATCAACCCCCAAGGTGTCGTTGTTGCCTGTGGGTGAGCTTAGGGTTTCCCTTGAAAGAGGAGGGAAATCAGTGTTAGAGAGTGAAGAATCACCCTTGTTCACCGCCTCAAGGATGATTGACAAAGGGCCTTCCATCAAGGTGGCAGTGTCCGCAATGCTAAACAGGGGAGGTAGAGATCGGAATCACCTCTCGCTTTGAGATCTGGACGTGGGTTGCCACGCTCACACCATTGGGTCTCTCCCACTGTCACTCTTACTGGGTCTCTCCCACTGGGTCTCTAGAGGTGCGTCTCTCTTGCTCCACCACATTGCTAAGGTGGGTTGCCACGCTTCCAACTTAGTTCGAACTAAATGGTTTAGTTTAATATAATATAATTTTAATTTGAATATGAATATGAATATTTAAGTTTAATTGAATTAGAATTTGAATATGAATTTAACAAATTTTTAAGATTGATTAGTAAAGATAAATTAATCAAATTTAGGATAGATCAATTTGTTTTATAACTGAATCGAATTTGATTAGACCTAAACTCAGATTCAAATTTTGAATTTAGAAGAAAAAAAAGATATTGTCCATTACCGACACTTGCCATGTATCTGCAGCAGGTCAGGAGTAAAGCATATGACCTGTAATTAATGTTACGAATACTGTACTGGACTTAGTGCCGGATTGAGTTTTGGTACAGTACTGTATCGATACCGGTTAATATCGGGTACCGTTTCGGATAATTTTTAAAATTTATGAAATAGTCCTTGAATTATTTTAAAAATTATAAAATAGTCCATTCTCATATTATACAGTTGTACTGTATATTTTTAACCATGTATTCAAAAATCATAATAATAAATAATAATCATAATTTAATTTATAAATTAATTTAATAATTATTAATAAATATAATTAAATTTAAAATATATTTTTAAAATATATAAA
>JAOSBM010000205.1:5790112-5805816 GCA_027568955.1 Erythroxylum tenue
TTCTCTTCTTCTCTAACCCACGACAACTCCTTCTTCTTCTTCTCTTTTATTTTTCTTTTCCTTTCTTCTTTTAACATTTATTCTCACTAAATGCACAAGTACCCTTATGCCCTTTCACTTAAGCCTAAAACTTCAAGATTTCAAGTGAACTACCACAATTGCCCTTACACATTATTTCACCCTTAAAACTTAATTCCATCAATTCAACAATAAATCCTACTAACCTTACATGCTAATTACTCTAAAAAATAATTGAAAGACATGCTTTAAACAGTAAATTGCAACTTGGGGTCCAACAAAGTTACATCAAGCAATCAGTTTCTTACAACACATGCGGCCACTACGATGACTACTGCAGCAAACAATGATAACCCTTCTACTTTAACAAATCGACCGTATTTGGCACATGCAGCTACCACTTCAGTAAGTACTGATGACCCTTCACCTATATCCGGTCTTTCTATGAATCAATACAATCAATTAATGCAGCTTTTAGAGGGCAACTGCTTGAACTTGGCCAATTGTGCTGGTAAGCAAAATTTCAACTCCAATATATGGATAATTGATAATGGTGCTTATGATCATATGGTTGGATCCGAAGATATTCTAGATGATGCAACTCGCATACAATATCATTCTACTGTTAGCATACCAAATGGTAATGCCTTACCTATTACTGACGTGGGAAACGCTACTTTATCATCTGATCTTAAACTTTCAAATGTCTTATGCATACCAGATTTTAAATGCAATCTATTGTCAATTGGAAAAATCACTAAAGACCTCAATTGTGCTATTATTTTCCTTGCTGTCTTTTGTGTTTTTCAGGACCTCAAAACGAGGAAGCTGATTGGATTGGGTAAACTACAAGATGGAGTTTATCAATGCAATTTCCACCAACAATCTATTGTTTTTTTTTTTTGCTTCTCAAGTTTCAAATGCCAATCTTTGGCATAAGCGTCTAGGCCATGCCTCGCTTCCTAGGATAAAACAAATTTCTAATATAGATGTTACTCCCTCATCTGAATTTGTTTGTGATATCTGTCATAAATCTAAACAAACTAGATTACGCTTTTATCCTAGCACCAATAAAAGTACTCATTGTTTTTCACTAATACATTGTGATATTTGGGGACCTTATGCTACTTCTTCTTTAAATGGATCACATTATTTCCTTATTGTTGATGATTTTTCACGTTGCACTTGGGTTTATCTTAGGCGTTACAAATCTGAAACATATAAATATTTAATCTTGTTTTGCCATAAGGTAAGGACTCAATTTTCTCTAGATGTTCAAAAGATACTCAGCGATAATGGTGGTGAATTTACTTCTAATGATTTCAAAGAATTTTGTTTCGCAAATGGTATTGAGTTTCAAAATTCTTGTGCCCATACACCTCAACAAAATGGAATTGTTGAGCGAAAGCACTGACATATCCTTGAAGTGGCTCGTGCCTTGAGATTCGAAGCCAATCTCCCACTCCGATTTTGGGGGGAATGTGTTCTTACTGCAGCTTACTTGATCAACATCATGCCTACATCAATTTTATTAGGTAAGACACCATATGAGATCCTAATAGGTAAGACTCCCAAATATGATCATCTCCGCATCTTTGGTTCATTGTGTTATGCTCATAATCATTCCTTAGGTCGTGACAAGTTTGCTTCTCGTGCATCATGTTGCATTTTTATTGGTTACCCATATGGTCAAAAGGGTTATAAATTATATAATTTAGATACAGCTAAATTTTTATCTCTCGAGATGTGGTTTTCCATGAGCATATATTTCCTTTTGCCACTGATCCGATGTCTCAAACACCTAATGCAGTGCTACCTGTACCCTTGTCTGACCATGAGATTGAAACTAAGCCTACAAACAAACCAACATCTTTGCCTAATTCTACCAATAATAGCCCTTCCACAATTGAGAATGACCTTGCTTCCTAAACATCACTCAATCTATATCTCAACCTAGACCTAAACGCACACGTCAAATTTCCACTAAACTTCAAGGTTTTTCCTATAACATTCCAGCATCCTTAGCCCCATCTGCATATGCTAACATAGCTATTGATCATCCTCTTTCATCGGTCATTTCGTATACTCGATTTTCATCTTCACATGAAGCCTTTTTAGCGGCCATCTCTTCCATAGATGAGCCTTCTACTTTTTCACAGGCTTTTAAAGATCCTCGTTGGCAAGAGGCAATGCGCACTAAAATTACAGCGCTTGAAGCAAATCACACATGGAAACTTGAACAACTTCCTCCGGGGAAACGAGCCATTGATTCAAAATGGGTTTACAAAATTAAGTACAAAGTTGATGGTACCATAGAGCGTTTCAAAGCCCGTTTAGTGGCAAAAGGCTAATCACAATTAAAAGAGTGGATTATACGGAAACCTTTGCTCCAGTTGCTAAGCTCACCACTGTGCGTTGTATATTGGCTATTGCTGCTATTCGTAGTTAGGATTTACACCAACTCGATGTCAATAATGCATTTTTACATGGTGATCTTCATGAAGAAATCTACATGAAGGTTCCTCAAGGATTTCGTCACCCCGATGATTCCCGTGTTTGCAGACTATGTAAATCCCTATATGGCCTGAAACAAGCTTCAAGGTAATGGTTTGAGAAATTCACAACTTCATTACTTGCCATTGGATTCAAGCAATCTAAAGCTGATCACTCTCTATTCACCTCAATCCATGATAGAAATTTCATTGCTATCCTTGTTTATGTTGATGATGTTATCATTGCTGGCAATGATGTTGATCGTATTTCTAAGCTTAAAACTCAGCTCCATAATCAATTTCATATCAAAGACCTTGGCCCTCTGAAGTATTTTCTTGGACTTGAAGTAGCATGCTCTCCTAAAGGTATTGTTCTTTCCCAACGTAAATATGCTTTAGATATCTTACATGAAACAGGGATGCTAGCTGCTAAACCCGACTCCTTCCCAATGGAGCAAAAACAACAATTGACAATTGATAAAGGTGATTTGTTGAGGATCCATCCCAGTATCGTCGGCTTGTTGGAAGGCTTCTTTATCTGACTGTTACACGACCTGACCTGAGTTATTCAGTTCAAGCACTTAGTCAGTTCCTTCATGCTCCAAGGCAACCTCACTTTGATGCTGCCATGAGAGTCCTTCGATATCTTAAAACTTCCCCTGGACAAGGAATCCTTTTATCCAGCTCTAGTGCTCTTCAATTGCATGCCTATTGTGATTCTGATTGGGCAAGCTGCCCAACTACAAAAAGATCAACTACAGGCTACTTTACATGCCTTGGCGACTCACCACTATCTTGAAAGTCAAAGAAACAAACAACTGTCTCTCAATCTTTCGCTAAAGCAGAATACCGAGCCATGGCTCATGCAACTAGTGAGTTGCTATGGCTATGCCAACTTTTTCAAGATTTGTGTGTTCCTTTGCATGCCACATCACAACTTCATTGCAACAATCAGGCTGCCATGCATATAACTGCCAATCCTGTCTTTCACGAACGCACCAAACACATCGAGATAGATTGCCACTTCATTCGCGAACACATTCAAGCTAGGAAGATACAAACTACACACATATCATCAAAACATCAACTTGCTGATCTCTTCACCAAAACTCTTAGATGAGACCAGTTTCATTAACTTTTATCCACGTTGGGCATTAAGAACCTTCATGCTCCAACTTGAGGGGGTATATTACCGTATATCATAATTAATGTACATTCCTTTTTTATCTCCCCATATCTGTCTATTATTGATTTATCTCCACCAATTATGTATAGGACCAACAAGTATATATCCCTAACTTTTCTCCCTAATCCTTGTATAGGAATAACGTAACAGCTATTGTACCCTTTTTAAGTGTTTGATTTCAATACAATCAGCGAGCCTTTTCTTCTAGTCAGTATATTTCTCACATCAACTCCCAACACATGGCCATTTCTATTCCATCCCATACAGAATTAATCATCCAAGACCATTCCCTTATGGAGGCCATGCAAGAAGATGTAGACTACGAGGACATGGTAGAAGTGATGACTGACGTCAGCATAAGCACCACTGAACCTCGATCGACAACTGAACAGCTGCTACTACCATCTTGACCACTGGATACTGAAATGGATTCGCTGCCAGATCAGGAAACCGACCTTATACATGACTCTCAGAGGGATGAGAGTCAACTGAATCTAAGGACCACCCCTTGTAGGGTTCTGGATTGAAACACAGTAAACACTCAAGTTTAATAGTGTTTACTCCATATACTGCTCATAATTTATGTCGATATTTATTTGGAACTGCAGGGGGCTGGAGGTAAGACCGTCAAGCTGATCTTGAAAAATTAGATTCGGATCCATCACCCTAGTCTTATAGTTCTAATTAAACCCAGAATAAGTGGAGATCGTGCACAGAAGGTGATTAGAAACTTGGGTTTTGAGCATTGTTTTGAGCATTCTTTCAGGGTGGAAGCTATAGGATTTTCAAGAGGTATCTGGTTGGAAAGCTAATATAGGTGTCCGAATTCTGCTCACCCTTTGACAAATACTCATGTTGAATGGGAGAAAACTTCATTTGTATTCACAGCCATATACGCTAGCCCTACATATGCCTTACAACCAGGGGCGGATCCAGAAATTTTTTTGAGTGGGGGCAAAATTTTATTTTTAATAGAGACAAAGTTTTAACAGGGATAAAAAAAAATTTAGTGGGGGCAAATGTTATTTTATTGAATAAAAAATTAAAAAAAACAATATTTTTATATAATTTTTTTTTAAAAATTGGAGGCACTTGCCCCCAATGTGCATCCGCCCCTGCTTACAACCATACTTATGGAATTCTCTGCGCAAAATTGCTAGGGTCACGTATATACTTTGGATTATGGGTGGAGATTTCAATGCGAAACTAGAGAGCAATGACAAACGTGGAGGCTCTCGACTCCACCCAATAGTCAATTCTCAATTTCGGGATTGTGTTCACTGTTGCCAACTACAAGAATTAGGATACTCAGGGACGAAATTTACTTAGCGTAGAGGGCAGATCCTTGGTAGATTAGATAGAGTTTTCTGTTCTAATGCCTGGCAATCCACATTCCTAAACACTACTGTTATGCACCTGGCCTTCCTAAAATTCGATCATCAACCTCTTCTGGTTAGTCTTAACCAACACACGAATATACCTCTAACCCCAAGACCTTTTAGATTTCAGGCAGCTTGGTTGACACAAGAAGGATTTGAACAAATTGTTAAGGATAACTGGATTCCTAACATGTCGAATCTTAGTAGAGGGATCCACAATTTCTCAGACCGATTACAGCAATGGAATTCATATACTTTCGGCAATATATTTCATCGAAAGAAAAGACTCATGGCATAACTACAAGGTATTCAAACCATCCTAGAAGAGCAGAACTTGACCTCTCTAAGAGAGCTAGGGGAATACCTATGCTCTGAACTAGAACAAGTCCTTTGTCAAGAAGAGTTTCATTGGCACCAACGCTCACGATGTCAGTGGTTAAGGCAGGGAGACAGAAACACGAAGTATTACCAAACTATCACATCTACCAGAAGACAGAAACTGAGGATTGAGTCTCTCAAAGATGAGAATGGGTGCATGGGCTCAGACACAGAAAGTAACAAATGGATAGCGAAGAATTTCCTAGAACAACTTTCCACGAACGACATTCCTACATCTAGGAACCTTCCTATCATTGGTTGTTTTCTGTCACTCTCTCACAGGACCAAAACTGAGTTACAAACTCCAATTACCCCTGAAGAAATCAAGGAGCGTTCTTTGCTTTGGCATCGAATAAAGCGCAGGGATATGATGGTTTTACTGCCTTATTCTACCAATCCCAATGGAACACTATCGGATCAACATTGACCCTTTTTATCCATAATGTGTTTTGACATGAAAATTGGGAGTCTGAACTGAATCGTACCATCATAATCCTTATACCAAAGATTCCCACTCCCACGTTGATCACTCAATTTAGGCCTATAGCTCTATGTTCAGTTCTATACAAAGCTATTTCCAAGATTATCGTCAATCGGATCAAACCTCATCTAGATGCCCTCATAGCCCCAACTTAATACAGCTTCGTACCAGGACGACTGATAACAAAAAACATTATCATTGCTTAAGAAGTTATCCATACAATGAAGAGGAAATTAGGACAGAAAGGCATGCTTGCTATCAAAGTGGATCTTGAGAAAGCTTATGATAGGCTGTCCTGGGATTTTATCCAAGAGACACTCATCGCAATTGGACTTTCGGACTCGCTGATAAATTTGATAATAAAGTGTCTCTCCTCGGTGTCCATACAAGTAAATTGGAATGACGAACTCATCGAAGATTTCACTCCCACCAGAGGTATTCACCAGGGAGATCCTCTATCACCTTATCTTTTTGTACTTTGTATGGAAAGACTGGACCACCTAATAAATACCTCTGTGTCCCAACGCAAATGGAAGCCTATTCAATTAAGTAGAAGAGGGCCTCATATCTCCCACTTATTCTTTGCTGACGATCTCATTCTTTTCTCGAAAGCTTCCATTGATCAGGTGTATATAATCCGAGACATTTTACATAATTTTTGTACAGCATCAGGACAACGGGTCAGCCATGCCAAATTCCGTTGCTTTTATTCCAAGAATATACATCAATCAAAGGCGCACTATTTAAGCAACGAACTGGGATTCAAGTAGACAAAAGATTTAGGCCGTTATCTTGGAGTGCCTCTTTTGCATGAGCGTGTTAATAAAAGGACCTATCAACATATACTGGACAAGGTTTAACAATGACTTTCAGGGTGGACAACCAGTCTCTTGTCATTAGCAGGCCGAATCACGTTGACACATTCCGTCCTCGCAACACTTCCCTTTTACACTATGAAGACGGTTCGATTGTCTCGGAAGCTTTGTGACAAATTAGGGAAATTAATACACAAGTTTCTATAGGGCTCGACTCAGGACAACAAAAGAATAAACTTGGTAAATTGGGACACAGTTTGTCAACTTAAAGGGACGGGAGGCCTAGGCATTCGAAAAATTCGGGAGACTAATGATGCCTTACTGACAAAACTAGGGTGGTCAATGGTTTCCAACCCGCAAATGTTTTGGGTACAAATCCTCTCTGCTAAGTATAATTTTGATGCTAACAATATTCCAGCCCAGGGGTCTATCAAAAATCGAGTCCTAGCTCCATCACAGATCGTCCATTTCATTCCCTGCATAACATGGTGCCAAGTAGCTTTGATACTCTTCCAAACCATCGAGCCACTTGTAACAACAAGGGAAGATGAACAAGGTTTAACAATGACTATCAGGGTGGACAACCAGTCTCTTGTCACTAGCAGGCCGAATCACGTTGACACATTCCGTCCTCGCAACACTTCCCTTTTACACTATAAAGACGGTTCGATTGTCTCGGAAGCTTTGTGACAAATTAGGGAAATTAATACACAAGTTTCTATAGGGCTCGACTCAGGACAACAAAAGAATAAACTTGGTAAATTGGGACACAGTTTGTCAACTTAAAGGGACGGGAGGCCTAGGCATTCGAAAAATTCGGGAGACTAATGATGCCTTACTGACAAAACTAGGGTGGTCAATGGTTTCCAACCCGCAAATGTTTTGGGTACAAATCCTCTCTGCTAAGTATAATTTTGATGCTAACAATATTCCATCTTCCCTTGTTGCTACAAGTGGCTCGATGGTTTGGAAGAGTATCAAAGCTACTTGGCACCATGTTATGCAGGGAATGAAATGGACGATCTGTGATGGAGCTAGGACTCGATTTTGGATAGACCCCTGGGCTGGAGATTGGGGTCCTCTCATATTCCATGTAGTGGCGCCTATTTCACAAGAAACCATGGACCTCCGCATTCAACACTTTGTGAACATTACCGGGAATTAGAAATGGGAAGCATTCCAAAATCTACTTCCTTCTTCGATTTGCATGACCATAGTTGGTACATTACCGCCCAAGTCTTACTTAGGCCCTGATAAGCTAATTTGGGGAAAGTCGGACAATGGGCAATTCACTATTGCATCCGCCTATTCTATGATCAATCATGACGACGCTTCGACCATTGGGTATTGGAAGGCAATTTGGAAATGGCAGGGCCCACAACGAATTCAATCATTCCTTTGGCTCTTCTCACATGATCGATTGTTTTCTAACCAACAACGGGTTCGTAGAAAGTTAACAACAGATGCCACATGCTACCATTGCCTATCAGAAGAATCATCACTACATATAGTATGTGACTGCCTTACAACCTGATAATTGTGGAGTATGTTCCCTCCACATGTAGTCTCCCCTGATTTTTTCACCATGACGACCTAGGAGTGACTAACTAGGAATCTACAAACACATCGTAGTGTACTTGGCTGGGATTGGTCAATTATCTTCGAAGCTGCTTGTTGGTTCTTATGGACTTGGAGAAACATGGCCTTTTTTGAAGAGCAATTTTCTTGGCCAACCTCCCTAACGCATCATGTTTTGGAGTATGTACATCAGATTCACAAGGCATTAGTCTTGCATAGTAGAGCGCATCTTGTCAATTTCCCTAGATGCGAACAACTTCTCGGCTGGCAAAAACGTCCTCAGGGTTGGGTTCGTTTAAATACAGATGGAGCAAGAAAAAGATTGCTCTCGTCGGCCACAACAGGTGACCTGATTCGTGATAGTTCGGGTGCTTGGATTAGAGACTTTATGCAGAATATTGGATGGTGCTCCCCCCTCTCTGTTGAACTTTGGGGAGTTTTTTCAGGACTCAACCTCGCCTGGAACCTGGGTCATCGTCGAATCGAATTAGAGGTCGATTTGCGTGAGGTGATTAACCTATTGGCATCCCCGTCTCAACGATAAAGGTCTCTTAATCCCCTAGTTCTAGGTATCAATGAATTGTTTACTCGGAACTGGGTAGTCGTACCTCGACACACATACAGGGAAGGCTATAGGTGTGCGGACTGGCTCGTTAAATATGCAGAGCATTTTGAGATTGGGATCACTACTTTTGATATTACACCCATAGGGTGCCTCTCAATCCTCTTGGAGGATATGTCAGAGGTTCGTCGCCCGAGACTCGTTATGTAATACGTTTCGTGCTTTCTCTCCTTGTATACAAAAAAAAGTTAAGAGTTTGGAAATCTATCTGAGAGCCATTCTATATCATTCTTTACTCATCCAATAGAGGGCTCAGATTAATTAGTTTAAGAATGGAGATAGAGCTTCCAAGTTCTTTTTCAAATCTTTTTCAGACAGAAAAATGTTAATAAAATTTGTTTTATAGCTAAGATGGATGGGAGGCTCCTTTATGATCAATCGAGTATAATGAAGGAGACTATCAATTTCTATAGGGGCCCGTCTAAGTTTAGACCTTGACCCTTTTACCTCTGTGGACTCTTTCCAATCTCTTATTTCCAGCAAAATTCCTTCGGAAGCATCTCGGGAGTTGGTGAAACCTATCTTTAATGATGACTTCAATGCTACTATCTTTGCTATGAATGAGATGAAAGCCTCAGGACCTGATGGTCTAAATGATTTTTTCTTTCAAAAGACCTGGTCTATTTTATATTGGACTTATAGTTGGAAAGGTTATTCATGAGTTCTGTAGAAAGGAACTCGTCCTAAAGGAGTTTAATAAAACATTTATCTACTTAATTCCTAAAATTTCTAACCCCTATACTTTTGGTGATTTCAGGCCAATAGCATGCACAAACTTCATTTATAAAATTTTTGCTAAGATCTTAGCAAATATATTGAAGGGGGTTCTCAGTCTCATTATCAATGAGAATGACAATGCCTTTATGAAGGATCGAAGCCTTGGTGACAATATTCTAATTGCTTAAGAACTCCTAAAGGGTTATACGATAAGGAACTCCCCCAAATTGTGTTATTAAGATTGAATTCAATAAAGCCTTTGATTGTTGGTCCTTCCTTTTCGAGGTATTTTAGGCTTTCAGCTTCCTTGACATTTTTATCAACTAGATTAAGGCTTGTGTCTCCACTATAGCCTATTGTGTTCTGATTAATGACACCCCTTTTGAAATTATTAAGGGGAAGAGAGGAATTAGACAGGAAGATCTTTTATCCCATTATCTGTTTATTCTATATATGGAAGTACTTTTTAAAATGCTGATGATCAATATCTTTCATAATCCCAAATTCAAGCTCCATTCTAAATGCAGAAAAGTTTCTCTTACCCATCCTGCTTTGTAGATGATCTAGTTCTCTTCTCTAAAGCTCATCCGGAATCTATTAAGCTATCGATTCATACTCTCTATGGGTTTTCTGAGATGTCAGCCCTTAAGGTGAATCTTAATAAAAGCCATTTTTTCTTCCCATCAATTGTGAAATCTCTATAGGTTACTATTTTAACCATAACGGGAATGAATAGGAAATTTCTACCTTTGCAATATCTGGGTCTACCAATTACAACTAAAAGATTTTTTTTTCCAATGAATGTCTTCCACTAGTTACAAGAATTTAAAGGATAATCAACAAATGGATAAATAGATTTCTTTCCTTTAGAGGTAAAGTTTAGTTAATTAAATCTGTCATATGCTCCCTTCACTTATATCGAAGCACACATTTTCCTCTTTCTAAGAAATTGGTCAAATCCATTGAGAAAATGATGAAACACTTTCTATAGGGTAAATCAAATAGAAATTCAAGTCTTCCAAGGTTAAATGGGCATATTTGTGTAAACCCAAAGAGAAAGGAGGGTTGAGAATCATATTTATAAAGGTAGTTAATATAATCTTTTTGATCAAAAGACTTTGGAGAGTGATTCAAGAAAAACATTCCCTTTGGACAAGATGACTTCATATCTACTTTCTGAAATGGAACATCCTATAGTCTCTTTCCCTTAGATCAACCTTTTCTTTGTTCCTAATTCAACTTTTAAAGATAAGGGATTAGGTAGCCAATGATGAATGTTGCAAAATAGGGAATGAAAAGTCTACCTTTTTATGACATGGTAAGTGGACTGGTTTTGGTCCCCTATCCCAATACCCCAATGTTGTGTTAGCTTTTTCAGGGTTAGATTACAAAGCTAAGGTTGTCGTGTTTATCAATCATAGTGAGTGGATGCACTTTCTTGAAGTAATATAGTAGCTGAAACCTTCTTACTATCCTAATCCTTGAGTGGATGCACTTTCTTGAAGTAATATAATAGCTGAAACCTTCTTACTATCCTAATCCTAATATTAAAGACAACTATCTTCGACTTAGAATACTTATTGAGAGATTTTCAAGCAAAGCCTATAGGAACTGGGTATATAGTTCAGAACAATATGTTCCCTGGTTTAGAGTTATCTGGAATAACTTCCTAAGACTTAGTACAACTTTCCTTCTATGTCTAATGGTTAAAAATGCTAATATGGACAAACTACATTACATGTTAAATCTAGATGGGATTTGTTGTTTATGCTAAGAAGGAATAGAAACAAGGGATCATTTGTTCTTTCTTTGCCCCTTCTCTAACTCTATTTGGAATAGGACCAGAGAATGTTTCTTATGGTATCCTAACTGAATGTTTCATTTGTTACTATCCTAACTGAAGCACAACCTACCATTTCACTCTATAAGCAAAGGGTGTTGATTCTAGCCATAACTTCTTTCAGAAGTTTTTGGAAAGAGAGGAAGTTCCAAAATGTCGAGATCTAGGTATGTTCACTATTTCCTACAACATTGGTAACACTGTGATTAACAGAGCTATATTGGATTTGGGAGCTTCAATTAATGTTATGCCTCGTTCAATTTATTCTTCCTTGAATATAGGCCCTTTGAAAGAAACAAGTGTAATAATATAATTAGCTGACAACACTAATGCTTACCCTAATGGTGTGGTTGAGGAAGTTTTGGTGCAGGTGAATAAGTTGGTGTTTCATGCAGATTTTTATGTTGTTGATATAAATGATGACATTTCCCAAAATCCAATTCCTATCTTGTTGGAGAGACCATTTCTCAATATAACTCAGAATAAGGTAGATGGTCGTGAGGGTACCCTCACAATGAAATTTGATGGGGAAGTTATTCATTTTAACATTTTTGATGCCATGAATCATCCTCATGATGCTCACTTTGTTTTCTCTATTGATGTGATTGATCATCTGGTGCAGAAAATTTTTAAATTAAGTTGCAAGGATCATGTAGAAACAGACTTAACTGAGCATATGGAAGCAAGCAATGATGTTGATGTGGGAGAAGAGCTGATGGAAATGGCAGCTACATTGGATTCGTTGAAGCACTCTCCCAGAAGGTATGATTTGACTTCCATGCAGTTACCTGAATCTCACCAGAAGTTATTACCTTCTGATGTGTAGGCACTTGAAGGGGAACTAAATTCACTCCCCACACACCTCAAGTATACCTATTTGGAAGATAAGCAAACTCTCCCATTTATCATTTCGACAGAGCTGACTTCTTGGTTCGAATGATGAGAGAACATAAGAAGGTCATCGGATGGACGATCGC
Organism: Erythroxylum tenue; assembly: GCA_027568955.1. NCBI lineage: Eukaryota > Viridiplantae > Streptophyta > Magnoliopsida > Malpighiales > Erythroxylaceae > Erythroxylum > Erythroxylum tenue. The sequence continues at coordinate 5,802,596 of JAOSBM010000205.1, forward strand.
AGATATCCAAGGAATAAGCCCTTATATATGCATGCATCGTATTTTATTGGAGGAAGATGCCAAGTGCACAAGGTAAGCTCAACATAGATTGAATCCTCTGATGACAGAAGATGTAAAGAAGGAAATGCTGAAGCTTGACAGAAGTTGTAAAGAAGGAAGTGTTGAACCTTCTCGATGATGGGGTGTTTGCCTGATCTCCGATAATAAGTGGGTAAGTCCTATTTAGGTAGTTCCAAAGAAGTATGGGATCACAGTTGTGACCAATCAAGAAGATGAGTTGATTCCCATTCGAGTGCAAATTGGGTGGCGAGTTTGTATTGGCTATAGGAAATTGAACTCAATGACTTATAAAGACCATTTTCCCTTCCCTTTATTGATCAAATGCTTGAGAGATTGGCTGGTTATAAGTATTATTATTTTCTAGATGGTTTTTAAGGTTATCTTCAAATACCGCTCCCATCAGGAGATCAAGAAAAGACCATCTACATATGCTCATTAGGTATATTTGCTAACCGAAGGATGTCATTTGGATTTTGCAACGTAGCTGCGATGTGCCAAAGATGTATGGTGAGCATTTTTCCTGAGTATGTTAAGAAAATCATTAAGGTATTCATGGATGATTTTAGTGTTTATGGTTCTTCCTTTGATGAACGCCTTGAGAATCTTGCTCTTATCTTGGAACAATGAGTTGAAACTAACCATGTGCTTAATTAGGAAAATGTCATTTTATGGTAGATCAAATTTGTTTTAGGGCATGTTATATCTACTAGGGGTATAGAGGTAGATAAATCTAAAGTTGATCTTATTTTCTCTTTACCTTACCCTTTAAATGTTCGGGAAGTGCATTCTTTTCTTGGCCATGTAGGTTTCTATCGTAGATTCATCAGGAACTTTTCGAAGATAGTCGTACCGTTATGCAAGTTGTTACAACAAAATGTCTCTTTTGAGTTTGATGATAAGTGTAAGGAAACCTTTAACACACTTAATGAGCTCATAACATCCCCACCAGTGATTCGACCTTCGAATTGGAGCCTCCCCTTCGAGATTAGGTGTGATGCAACCGACTATGCAATAGGGCGATTCTAGGACAGAGAGTGGACAAAGCTTTACATGTCATTTATTATGCTTCGAATACTCTTAATTCAACTCATTTAAATTATTCTAAAACTAAAAAAGAACTTTTGTTTGTGATTTTTGCTTTAAAAAAATTTCGGTCGTATTTGCTTGGTGCTAAAGTAGTTACTTATTCTGATCATGCAACGTTACGATACTTACTCACGAAGAAAGAATCAAAATCGAGGTTGATCAGATAGATTCTCCTCATTCAAGAATTCGACTTAGAGATAAAAGATAAGAAAGAGGCAGAAAATGTGGTTGTCGATCACCTTAGTCGCTTGATTAAAGAAGAAGATGACATCCCTTTATGAGAGACATTTCCAATTTAACAACTGTTTTCTACTGATTTGACACTACCATGGTATGCAGATATTGTAAATTTCTTAGTTAATAACAAATTACCTGTTGGTTTGTCAACGGCTTAGAGGGATAAGTTGAAGAATGAAGCAAAGTATTATGTCTGCGATGACCCATATCTATGAAGGAATTGTGCAGACAGTGACGGAGTCAGGAATTTAAGATAGGAAGGCCCAAATATTTAATTTTTTAAAATCTTGAGAGGCTCAGTGTACCACTAGACTCCAAATAACTCTGTCCGTTCATATATATATATATATATATATATATATATATTTTTATAGCTTGGGGGGCCCAGTGCATCACTGGCCCCAGCTAGCTCCGTCTCTGTGTGCAGATCAAGTCATAAGGAGATGTGTGATTGAAAGTGAACACCTTTAATGTTAGCCTTCTGCCATTCGTATGCGTGTAAAGGATACTTTGGTGTAAAGAGGACGTCCCATAAAGTTTTGGAGAGTAGTTTCTATTGGCTCTCATTATTCAAGGATGCATACATCTTCTGCAAGTCATATAATAGGTGCCAACAGTCAGGTGACTTATCCTGGAAGGATCAAATGCCACAAACTCCTATTCTTTTTTGTGAAATTTTTAATGCTTAAGGTATTGACTTTATGTAACTTTTTCCATCGTCTTTTGGTTTTAATTATATGTTGCTTGCAATCGATTATGTTTCCAAATGGGTGAAAGCTAAAACCACTAGAACTAATGATACCAAAGGCTTCCAAATGGAAGATATGGAAGTGTTGATGTTGGAAGACGCAAATGACGTCACTTAATGCAGGAAACATGGAGTCGAACCAACGATAATAATCAAAGGTACTACTTAGGAGGCAACTTAAGGAAAGTTAATTTATGTTTATTTACATTTTCACATTTGTTATTTTCGGTAAATGCTCCATGTAGCGTCGTTTCTTGCAATGTCTGGGTCTTGCTGTTTGTTCACATGATTCATATGTGCAAACGTTATTTACTAATATAATTATTTTACTTTATCAAAAAAAAAGATAAATAGTGCCTATAAATAATTATATCACTAAACTACACCAACCTGTTGGTTGTAAGAAATAAACCAACAATTTTTATATCCAACGTTTGATGAATCCTGTCCAATTACCAATACTATCTTCTTCTTCCTCTAATTGGGTTTGTATATATGTTTATGACCTCTGCATCTGTAGCGTAAACTAATACTTGTCCACTGGAATTTGGCATTTTTCTTGCATTTCAAGTACAAGTTATCTGAAGTAGATAAAAAACCATCATTTAGCAATCCATAAAGTTCAGAATTTTACATTGCCCTAAGTGAGAACAGTAAACTACGAGGTGTAAACCACTGGACAGATAGGTTTATGAGAGAAGGAACAAATTTAAGAATTCAGCGAAGATGGGTAGACTTGAACTTGTGAAATAGGGAAAGGAGGGTTGGTTCTTGTTTTATGGAGTGGAGAAGATATATAAAATATATAGGTATAAGGGAAATACCCCTTAAACTACTCTTCTTCTAAATCCTAAGTGGGACAATGAAACCTTGATTGAATGAAAGCATTGCCATTTGTCTGTCCTCTTCTTGTTTTTTTTGGTTTCTCACGAGGTATTTTAAGAGGGTCTCATTTATGGGAAGGTGATCGCGGCTTTGTCGTTCGATTAGAAAATCGACCTTAGAAACCGGTAAAAATAATTAAATTCCAAGATTGCAGCAAGCTGAACCTCGGGTCGTCTCTCTCGTTGGAACCGATGGAAATTGATTT
>JAOSBM010000205.1:5974099-5988000 GCA_027568955.1 Erythroxylum tenue
AGGTGGGAGGATCTTTCTGCAAATCCTTGAGCTCCTTCAGGATGCGTTTAGAAGCCATCCTCTTCCTCCAGAAAAAAAAAAAAAAAAGAATAATCCAAAGACAGATAAAGCGAAGCACAAACGAGAAGAGAAGGAAGCAGAGAGATTACAAAATTGCAGAGCTGAGAGAAAGACAGACCAAGCGGTCTAAATTAGATAGGAAAAGTTTCTGTTTCTAGAATCTTCTTCGCGTAAAATCAACGCTCACCACACCACCCTTGCTTTGCCCTTTTTTTTTCTCCTAATAAATTAGAACAACAGTTGTTCTCCAATATTTTATATAATAATAATTATTATTATACCTTTTTTTAATTTGAATTTCTTAGTGCAAGGGAAGGGACTGATTCACTGGTAATTTTCAATTTTTAAAAAATCATAGAATTACATGCAGCCACTAACAATAATTCGGCAACTGGACGGTTCACACGCTCAGCCTTGCAATTCTCAAGTAAGGCTTCGTTAGTTCTTTGCGAAGACGAAATCGGAAACCTTACTTTTGTGTACAAATGTGAAATCTTTGATATTGCCAATCGAGAAAAATAAATAACTTAATGCAATCAAATCAGATCAAGGTGTCTGCACATTTGAGTCCTTGGATTTGTTCTCTTCAGAAGATGGCCGGTTCTCTGAGTCGGATTGCCTGATTTCTTCTATCATCCTAACAACCTCGTCCATGTCGGGTCTCATGTCGGGTACCTTTGCTACACAGGCCATCCCAAGTTGCAACATCTGGACCATTTCTTCTTCATTGGTTTGGAATCTCATCAGCTCCACGTCGAAAACTTCAGATGTCCATTCCTCCCTAACTACTGACTGTACCCATCTGGGAAGATCAACCATGTCATCGCGACCCGGTGACTGGAGTGGGGCTTTGCCCGTTAGCATCTCCAGTAGGAGGACACCAAAGCTGTAAACATCGGATTTGTGCGTGTGTTTACGGGTTTCAATCACCTCAGGAGCACGATAGCCTGCACTCCTTGATGGAGTTACTGGGACATTCATGAGTGGGGTCAGACAAAAATCAGAGATGCAACCATCGTGATCTTGGCTGATGAGAACATTTGAGGACTTGACATTTCCATGAGTGAACTTTGGGCCACCAACAGAATGCAGGTAAGAAATTCCCCTTGCAGCCCCCAGTACGATCTTTACTCTCGAGTCCCAATCCAGAGGAGTTCTGCCAGAGCTTCGGTTTCCTGCTTTTTTTTTTTTTTAAGGCATAGGATTAATATACCAATATCATAGGAATCAAAAAGGATCTCTTGGCATGCTAAGTAATTATTAGGCTATTTGACACTTGTCTTGTAAACAAGGCAAAGCAACAAAGAGCACTAGTACACAATGGTATACTCTTTGCAATAACTCAAGAGTCACAGAAGCTTATTCATATTCGTCTACATCCCATGTAAGACGGATAGTTATATAGAACTACTGTGTCTGTGTATCATTAACAAAAGCTTATTTATATTCAAAGGAAAAGTTGTCGGGAGGGTCAAAACATACCATGCAAAAGTGTGGATAAGCTGCCACCCGGTATGTAATCGTATACTAGAAGCTTCTCATCCTTTGAGTAATAGTAAGCACGAAGGGGCACAACATTGGGGTGTTGTCCCACCGTTCCCACCATCTCCATCTGTTGTTCGAAATCCCTTTTTCCTACAACCACTTCCCTCAGCCTTTTCACCACCACAGTTGTTGGCTCCTCCAACACAGCCTTGTACGCTGTGCCGTAACTCCCCTTTCCTAACACTTCAGCGGAAGCCCTTAGTAGATCCTCAAGATCAAAGTTATAAGAGCAACCTTCAAAGAATACCAGCTTGTTCTTCTCAGGTTCTTGCACCCCACTTCCAAAATCATCTTTGGGCTTTTCCCCCCCGCCACTGCTCACAGCCTTCCCTTTAGACCTGGTACTACCTCCATTGTCTTTCTTCTTTAGCCAGCAAAACAGCATAATTAGAGCAACAAGAAACAGCACTACAAACCCTCCTACTGCAATGGCAATGATAGCTCCTGTTGTCAGTTTCACTTTTGAGCTTTTCTTATGGGTAATTGAAGGTGGTGGAGGGTAAGCAGGAGATGGAGAAGGGATGACTGAGCAGGGATTAAGAGGAGGTCCACACAGTAGAGAGTTTCCAATGAAGGATGAATTAGGGAATCGTTGAAGAGAAGGTGGAATGGATCCATTAAGATGGTTGTAGCTTAAATTTAAGCGCCTGATATTTGTGTGGTTTAGATCTGGAATGGAGCCAGAAAGACTGTTGTTCTGGAGGCTCAGTCCAGTGAGTTGAGATAAATTCTTTACTGTTTGAGGAATACCTCCGGTGAAATAATTGAATGAGAGATCAAGGACACTCAGCTGCGGGGAAAAGGAGGTAGGTATCCAACCAGAAAAGTTATTATGTTGGAGGTAGAGATGCTCAAGTGATGGAAGAGAGGTGACATCAGAAGGCAGATTCCCACTAAGAAGATTGGAACGGAGGCTCAGAACCCTAAGAGCATCAAGTTTTCCAAGTGTGTTGGCTGGGATATGGCCCAGAAATCCCACTCCAGGAAGTCGGAGTTCAAGCACACGAGTATCATTTGCGTTGCAAGTGACACCCACCCAGGACTTGCATACTGAGGTAGTGGAATTCCAGTTGAGGAACCGATGATGTCGTACAGCAGCACTAAAATCGAGAAGGGCTTGCTTGTCGGACTTCAGGTCAGCAGTAGAAAGAGGAAGAAGAGTAACCAGGAAAAAGAAGAAACAGAGAACTGAAGGCAGGATTAACTTCATGGAGAGTCGATTCACACAGCGTAAAACAATATTGACTGCTGCAGGCCTTGTGATTTCCTGATTTAAATTGAAACCAAGAAACAACATTAGGTAGCCATTAGAGGATGGATATAAGCAAATCCTGAAAACGAAAGAAACCATGCAACTTCCTTTCCTTAGAAGCCATATTGCAGCAAGGACTGCCAACAAAGTCACAGTTTTTTAGTTGTAAAGCAAATATTCCCTAGTTCATTATGGAGGAACCTTCCTAGTTTTTGAGTTTTCAGTAAGTGTAAAGTTGAGACAAGGAATGCCATTGCATTCTAGCTCCTTGATAAACTTCAAACCTCAATCTAGGTACAAGAAACGTAGTAAAAGCAAGAGAGAAGTATATATGAAGCAACTTGTATATGGTGAAAGGAGGGGATCTAGATTTACTATTTTGGATACAATGCACGATCAATTAATAAGAGTACTCTGAGGTAATGTGTGTTGACAGAACAGTAATAAGGATTACATACTTGTGTATGAAGCAATCATAAAAGGGAGCAGTGAGACCAATTCCTTAAGAATTAATTAGAGAATTGGGAGACAATGTAATCGGGAGATTTATGATCTAACTTCCCAAATTAAGCTTTTCTTTATGCTAAAAGTAAAGGCCATTTTCCTCTCATTTATCCCAATATCTAAAGCAATGCTCCAGACGATTAGAAAAAGCAATCGTCACCCAAAAGCAAGAGGCAAAAGACTTGACAGAACGAATAAAGCAAGCAAAAGAAGAAAACTTTTTCTTTCTAAACATATGAAACGCTAAATCTCAATAATGTTAGCCAGAGAGAAATTCAAAACCAAACTGAGAAAATAAACAAATAATAGGAAACAGAAAAGATCAAAAAGTAAGGCAACACATGCCATTGCTCATCAAAGAGAACCAATAAAGCAAGCCACACTTTCACATGCAAATCAGTTCAACGACGCAGAAGAATCCGAGGACATAGTGAAAAAGGAAATTGATATTTTTTAATTTATAAATCTGAAGATACGATACTACATTATCCCGAGTTAGAGCTTTATCTGGTTAATGATCAATTTCTTAACCTTTATACACGGCATTGACGATAAGAAAAAAAGATATTTGAGGGAAAGAACAAAGACTGGAAAAAAAAAAACAAAGATAGATATCAAATTGTTGGATTACGTAAACGGAGAATGAACGGTTGCTGGAGCTGTTCAACAGCCAAAAGTACATTAACCAACCATGAACTAGAAAAACAGAGCAAAAGTTGGAACTTGTTAGACCCACTAAACAATCGGAGATCCCAAAACTGGTTAAAGTAGAGACGAACAGAAACTTGAAATTCATCAACTTAAGCAAAGAAGAAAGTAAACTCTGAGAGCTTTAGCCCCCTCAGAATTGTTTAATATTAGCTTGGAAATGTAAAGAAAAATCAAACAGATCTAGAGGTTTAAAGGGCTTCAACACTGCGTTAAAATGTTCACAATCTAAAAACTTGGCTTAAAGGGCATATCGCAAGTGAAAAGTTGCGAACCTTGAAGCGCGCAGGACTCTATCATCTAACAACGCCCTTGGATGGACAAATTTGGCCTGAGAAGCTCCATTTTCCAGCGGCCAAAAAAGGAAACAACAGAGGACAAGAAGAATCTTTGTTACAACGGCAACATCAGATCCAGGGATAAAGCAATAAAAAGTCGAAATGTGGAATCTTGATGAGGAACATAAGAAATCACCAACTCTGAGGGATAGACGTTTGTGCACGGCTTCTGAGCTGTGCTGCTTTCAGAGGAAGCTTATGGTAAGAAGCATTTAAAACTTCTCACTTGAAACCATAACACACACCAAAAAAGAGAGAGAAAACGCAGGAAAGGGCAGTGAGCAAGTAAGAGATTTATGGGTTGTGCGGGTGAAGTGGCACTGTTTCAAGAGTGGAAAAGAAGACAAAGTTCTCTCCTTTTTGGTGTGCATATAATAAATAAAACAAAACAGAATAAAATTTGTAAAATTGTAGGAGACAATCAGAAGGGACACCAAACGAAAGACTCGGAGAGAGAACAGAAGGGAAAGAGAACGCCTGTAGTGAGAGAAAGAACGAGAGGAGAGACAGGGCCACTTCACCCCCTTCTGCTACAAGTCGAAGTTTGAGCAGATTAAGATAAAGGTATTTTCTTTAATCAGCATTAAGAGTTAATACAGCGCATTGCTGAGGTGGATCTGTCTGTGTGACTGTCTGTTTCATCTCATGCTTTTTGCCACTACATGTTTAGTTTTTGGATTTACGGATGTCACTAGTGCATATTTGTTCCAATCAGTTACTATCCAATCAGTAATAGTAACTGACGTTAATTTGACATCTAGATCAAAGAAAATACATATAATCAAAATTAAGAAAAGCGTGATATCAAATGACTTTCATGTTAGGATTATTATTTCTATGTTCTTATTCATATTGACTTATATATATATATTAGAACATCCATAATATGATAATATATATATATATATATATATTCTGGTTTGGTGTTTCTGGTGAGCGATGTGTATTATAACATCATGGAAACTGCTTGGGTGTTATACAAGGGTTACCTATTTGCTTAGAACTCAATTCAGAATAATTTGAAAATAATTTTTTTATTAGTTAAAAGTAAGGTCATGTATTATTAGCTTTTTTAAAATTTTATAAATAAACGAGATTTATAATAGATAATGTTGCTGTCAATGTAGCATGAAGTCAAACTTATATGTACAAACCCTCGCCACAATTTTTCCCTTGGAAGAAAAAGAAAGTCGAATGCTTTGAGCCATAATTGTGATTGACCGACTTTGCAACAAGTAATTGCTTTTCCTTTACAGGAAGAAATTTTAAATAATAAAAAAGGTGTGACCTTTTCCTTTCCTTTGTCAATTTATAATTAAATTCCTGACCTTTAGCAGCCTGATTAAAATTTCGGTGAATTGATAAGGAGCTCTTCTGATTTAAGTAAGATCGTAGGTTCAAACTTTTTTTATATATGCAGTCACTTAAAATTTAAAGTCAGAGCTTTGCCTCCCGCAAGAAATCGATCCAGTTTAAGCGAGAATTAGTCTGGGTGTGAATAGTTTAAAAATGTCCTCCCAAAACTTAGACCACTTAAAATACCTTGTGAAAAAAAATGGGCCTTTGACATAGTATACAATTCATCAACCCTCTTAAATAGAGGGCAAGCAAGCAATAGTGGCTGGGATCGGAATAAATTGGGTCCTGTTTCTCTGAATACGTACAAGGATCTCCCTTTGTGGGAATCTATGAGGAAAAGTCAAGACTGTAGACTGTAGTGAGTATAAATTAAATGAGATATCTACATGCTGTACTTGTATATTGGCACTAACTCACCGGTCCAGATTTCTGATGTATGAAAATGGCTAACCAATCAACGTAAATGCAAAGTCTTGTTCACACCAGCAATGACTAAGTTGTGCTGGTATGTACAACGTGACATTTATATAAAAGAAAGAAAAAAAGAAAAATAAAAAATGCTCATGAATATATATGAAAAGATCATTAATTAATTTTGTATTAATTACTCAAATTTTAATGTTCTGATTAAATGAAACTGAATTTGAGATATTGTATTAAAATAACATTAAATTAAGACAACGATAATAAAATATTAGGCAATGGATAACTCTTTAACAAAATTTTAATTTTTTTATATTATAAAAGGAAGACTTATTTTATATTAATAAACATAAAAGAAAACGAAAGACTTTATAAGTAACTATTTTATATACTAATACTAATCAATTTAATGAAAACTTATACTAGTTAATTTCCCAATAAACTATTTGCATGTATAAATTTTATAAATCCAATTTAAAATTATTATTAGATAGTTACAGTAAATTAAATACGATATGGACCCTACCTTAGTTATTAAGACAGATGGGAATACCGATATAAAGTGTACACGGATCCAATCCAACCCACCCACAATCTTTTTAGGTACCTCGTCCCAACCACTCCGTCGGGTACATTTCAATGCTTCTCCGATTCATTTTTCAAACATAAGCATGTAACGTGTAGGCCAATTTTATTTATTGGCGCTTCTCTAACTTTTTTTTTATTAAAATAAAAAGAATTATATAGTTAATATCTCCATATCTTACTTCTAAACCAACAATAATAATAAATACGCATACTCACCTATATAACATTAAGAAGCTAAGCAACGACAACGAGGGGTGGACCAATTGGTTTTGATTCCTCACTTAAGTCTTGAGTTCGAGTCACGCCAAAGAAAAGAAAATAGACATGTTCCTATTGATGATCTTCTAGCCCCTGGATACAGCTCATTGATCAGGTCAATTACGGACGCTTCGCTTCCAGCGGTAGTGTGGGAGTTGGAGCTACTAGAAAATTTGGGGGCTAATGGGAACCTGATGCTGAGCAAGGGGAGCCAGTGATCAATCATCAGCTGAACAATTAAGTATGTGAAGAATCCTTGTGTGAAGAAGTGTACAGGTTACGTAAGAATCTCTATAAAATCCATGGCCTTGGGTATAATTTCTAGTTACAATAAGTTAAATTAAAAACACACAACCCGAATACAGAGATGCTTAAGATGACATTTATACATGTATTTTAAGCTATGTGCACTTTCTGAAAATAAATATGGAATTTTATAGTGGAGCCGAAATCATGAGGAATTTAAATTTGTATGGAAAATACTGGAAATATTCAATAGCTTTTCTGGATGTGATAATTAGAGTCGCTGAAACCACATGGTGGAGCCATTCTCATTTTAAATAATCACAAGTATTAAAATGTTCACCGAATTTTAATGTTAATTAGTGGGAAGGACAGGCATGAATCATTGCAATTCTAATTAACGCCTTGTTTGGTAAATGATTTATCAATCATTTTTTAGCATATTGAAAGATTTTAGTTGTTTGATTATGTCAAACTTCTGATAATTATGTTTAGTAATTAGTTGATTAGGTTAATGAATTGAACCTAATTAGCTAATTTTGAAAATGCTACTATAAGGAGTGTTACTATTATATTAAAAAAATTATTACAAATTACTCAAATAGATAGACATATACATTTAATTTAATTTATACAAATTTTCAAAAGCTAATCATTAAATTACAATATTAAAATATTAACTATTAAATCAAAATTTTCAAAAAAATTAAATGCTTTTAATTTGTTATCTCTAATTATATTACATTAATTACTTCTCTATAGAATCAATATTTAAGTCCTTTTTATATCAATATTTAGTATATGATATTATTATCACTTTTATATTATGTTTAATTCAATTCAATTTAATCTAAAGATAATAAGTCAAATTTAAATTAATTATTTTTATCTAAGTTTAAATTTTAAGAGATTAATATTAATAATTTTTAAAATACTTTTATTTTAATTCAATATATTAAAAATAGTTTCAATTTTTAAATTTTAAAGAATTAAAATAAAAATAAAAAATTTTATATTTCCTTAAATTAAAAATTAAATCCATATCATTTTTATCGATTTCATATTAAGCTTATTAGTGTTGCATTTGAGGGAAAAAAAACTCCTAATGTGATCCGACCGAACCTATTCTTAAGCTTATTTTTGTGGCATTTTAATAATCTCTCAAGTTCTTCAGTTGACTCTTACAAATCCAATAGAATCTCGAGAAATTTTTAATCAAACTCATTCATCATTGAGAAGTTGTATTGACAGAGTTTTCGGCATTCTTAAAGCCCGATAGAAGATATTAGAGAAAATGATGGTGTTGACTTCTTTTGCTCTATCTAAATTTTTATGATAATATTTAAATAAATACTAAGATATAAACAACTACTACTCATGCTCCTTTTTTTAAAAAAGTCATACTCTCATAAGTCATTTTACACATAAATAACTAATACTAAACAACTTATTTTATCAAACATCTTTAAAAAAATAATTGATGTTATCCACTAGTCAAATTAACTTAATTAATATGTTGTTAATTAAGTGCTGATAAAATTAGCTAACAGTTAATACAATCCTCTGATTATCAAACAAGGTCTAAATCTCATATGCAAACACCTAACGAATGATATTAATTAAACCCTCCCTTTAATTACTTCTCGTACACATAGTTTTATTCATTTTTCTACATACTAAACTTAATTTCCAAAAAAATGTAATTGTTAAGATATTTGTTGAGATATCTTATTAATCAATTCTGGACATTATTTGTAATTGGACATAGTTGGAAAATTGTGATATATCATTATGATAGATAATCTACCTTATGTGGGATTCTTGAAGATAAGATTATATGAAGGATAAAATCCTAGTAATGATGGGATTTAATTGGGATAAAATCACCATATCTTAATAAGGATAATGTACAGCTTTTTTTTGATTTTGGAGCTATCTTTGGCATCATATTTTGGTGATGTGGTTATTTAAGGCAGCTGAATTTTTTAGGGATTCCATCTATGTTAGGCGGTTGCGCTCTTCTCTAGTGGGCATGATTTTTTTGGGTTGTCTATGTATTGTTTAAGTGGTGAAAAGGTCCAGGAATGTTGTGATGTTGTAGCTCTATTATTTATGACATTTCAGTGATGAAATGATTGTTTGTTGTTGAATTTTGTGGCTCCTATGCGTGGGATGCTTCAGTGACAATATCGAAAGTTCACAGTAGAATTCTTGTTAGACAACTTCTCATATTTTCGATTGATGAAGCTGCATATTTAAAGGAGTTGTTTTCTTATCTCAAGTGTCTTCTTTGTTTATGTTATTTTAGATTCAATCATTTGAGTTGTTTTATTATTATCTTTATTAACAATCATTATTGCTAAAATTCTCTGTTGAGGTTAACACGAGATAGTCATGCTATTAGGAGTAATTTACTTTGATGGGGGTATAAGTATGAGGGATAGTGTCAAGGGTTGAGTAAGTCAGCTCAGTAAAGCCTTGACTCGTACTCACACCATATAAAAGTAAATCACTCCCGTTAGCACAAGGTCAGTAAAGTCATGGGTAAAAATATTGTATCATAAGAGAAAGTTGATTAAATTGGGTGAGGGCGTGCAAACTTAGGCAAAGTGTGCTGAACTGCATCACCAAATCTTTATTGTCGATTTGTTCATTGCGTATTTAACTTTTTTGTTTGTATTTTTATGGAATATTAATAGTTGCTGACACAGTTGCTTTGCATTAAGCAACTGACATAAACAACTCAAAGTAATATAGGCAGAACTAGATTTTGCAAAACTACATCCTTTCAAATTATCAATTGGTATCAAAGATTGGGTCACTGAATCAGAACTTGATACGTCAAGTTGGTGCAGATTCGTATTTCACAATTATGATTACAAGAGAAGGAGCATCAATCACCAGGCCACTGTTGCTGTATGGTTCAAATTATCCTGCTTGGAAATCACGGATGGGAGTATTCATTCAGGCACAAGGAACCAAAGCATAGAATTCGGTTTTGAATGGCTGGGCACATCTAATGATGATTGACGAAAAGGGAGAAGTAGTACTTAAAGATTAATCTGAATGGACAAGGGCTGAAGAAAAAAGAGCGCTTGGAAATTCTCAAGCCATATACATTATCTTTAGTGTAGTAGATAAAGGTCGCTTCGCTATGATATCAACTTGTGATTCCGCAAAAAAAGCATAGGACACTTTACAGACCCACTAAATCTGTGATAGCTTCGAAACTTTAAATGTTAGCCACTAAATTTGAAAAGGTAAAGATGATGAAAGCAAAACTATTTAAGACCTTCATGAGAGACTGCGTCACATTGCAAACCAAGTGTATAAACTTAGGAAAAAGTATTCGAATTTTAAAATTTGTCAAGAAAATATTGAGATCATTGCCTCTGAGATTCATACAAAAGATTGCAGTCATCGAAGAAACCCGTGATATCAATGAATTATCTTTGGATAAGGTAATTGGGATTCTTACAAATTTTTAGATGAACTTGTTGAGAGATAAGCATGAGAAGAATAAAGGGTTATCTTTACAAGTTGAAGTTGCTAATTCTGTTAAAAACAAAGGGTTAGCTTTATAAGAAAAAGTTGCTACATTTGTGAATGATTCAAGAGACGACTATGATGAAAATGATGATATGGTGTCCTCAATAAGAAATTTCAACAAGTGACTAAAAAAGGTGAAGAAAGATAGACATGAGTTCAGACAGAATGTTAGGAGTTCATTTAACAACAATTTCAAACAGTAGGCAAAAACTCAAAGAGGTGAAAGGAAAGTAAAGAAGATGCAATGTCATAAATGTCAAGGTTTCGAACATGTGCAAGCAGAATGTGCTAATACCCATAAGAAGAGAAAGGAAAGTCTTATACTAGCATTTAGAGTGAAAAGCAAATTTGAAAGTGAGTATGGAAATGAAGAAAAAATTGTGAGTAATCATGCTGCGTTGGTTGCTTTAAACAACAAAAGTTCGATTACGTTCTTAGTAGCAACCAGTGAAGAAACTGACGATAAGAATATAGATGTTTTAGTTCTAAACTCAAATTCAGATTGCGACAATGATGACAACAACTCAGAATTCAAAAAAGAAGACATCTACAAGGTTTGTGAATTAATATATGTCAAATGGGTGAAAACATGTAAGAAAAACAAGAAGCTAAAGAAGGAGAATTCAACGATGAAGGATGTCATTTAAGATCTAGAGAGGAAGTTGTTATCAAAAATTGATGAACTTGTTGAAATAAAGTTAAAGCTAGTTAATACGGAAAAAAGAATTACAATGATAAATGGTGGTACCGAGAAGCTAGATCAATTATTGGAAATTGGTAAAAACAAAGGAGACTTTCAAGGTATTGGTTACAAAAGTGAATGTTCTAAGTTGAATAATGATCAAAATGGTGAAGTTATATTTATTAAAGAAGCAAGTGTTGGAGATTTGGACTATCCGCATGCAATAATATTTACCAACATTTGCAAATCCGAAACACTAAGAACCATGTGACATCAAACTCAAATTCATATCAGACTATACCTTTCGTATCGGAAATAGCAAAGAAGCTCGTAGTGTCGAAAGAGCATGTCAAATATCGCACATCTACCGGTATCCACACCCTCGTGAGACCGAACAAAAGCTTCTAGTGTGCTAGCACCACTCTTAGGACCTCTCTCTCTATCACTTGAGGAGGACGACAACACTAGGGTTTCTTTTAGACAGATGAGTCTTAATAATCTCAAGTCATAGTATACATCTATATAAATAGTAAAAGTCCAAAGCCCAAAAACCCAAAACCTCGTAAAGCCCAATGAATGTTCATTCTCTTAGTGTGCGACCCTGTAGGCTTATTTAATATTAGTAGTAGGCCTAAGCTTCTTTTAAGCCCACAAGTTATAAGTGGTCCCTAGCAAGACATTATAACTACCTAATATTAAATAAAGTCAAAGTCCGACATTACCTTGATCAAAATTGTTAAATTACAGTACATTCTATAACTAATTAGTGGGGCATACACTAACAACAATATCAAATAAGCAAGGAGAAATACCAAAATGAAGCAGAAAGTCTATGCCTACATGTCACTTTTATGGTGTAAGGGGTCACTTAAGTCCAAATTGTTACATACTACAACAAATTCTATTCCATAATGCTCAAAATAGAAAATTCAAACGTTCTTGGAAAAACTTTCAATAGGAGAAGCCGCCAAAGGAAATTTGGGTTAAAAAGAACCAACCACAAGCACTTGTGACTCTTAAATCAATGCGGGTTGCTTCTCATAATTATTTGTATTTTGACAATGGGAGTTCACGTCATATGATAGGTGAAATAAGCTACTTGATGAATTATTAAAGTTGTATGGATGGTCACGTTACTTTTGGTGATGGGCAGAAAGCAAAGGTAACTGGTAGAGGAACTCTTTACATGGATGAACTACCTTACTTCAAAAACGTGCTTCATGTGGATGGTTTAAAAACCAACTTGGTAAGTATTAGTCAACTTTATGATGATAGGTTATTAGTTAAATTTACTAATGATGGACGCAAGGTGTTGAACGAACAAGGAGAGTGCCTAGTAAGTGGCAAAAGATTAGCATGTAAGTGTTACATCTTACAAGCTATTACTTTTTGCAATTCAGTCGCATATGATAATATGTCTCTATGACACCAAAAGATTAATAAGGTGGTAGAAGAAAAACTTCAAAATTAGCCTCACAAATCAAAAGAGAGACGTAATGAAGTTAAAATCAGAAACTATCCAGATTCACAATTAGTTTCTGTTAGAAAAGAAACTGGTCAGGCAGAGGACTAGTTGGTTGTTTCGAAGGAAGAAACCAACTAGACCTCTGATGACAGAGTTAAAGTGAAGAGGAATAAGCCCATATTTGAATTTCGTTTAGGGGCACAGGGATTGTGTACATTGCATTCTTGAAGTATATTGATGTTGGTTATTAAAAAAAAGAGGCTCGAAAGGAGTTAACGTCTGGACTTTCTAAGTTTTTAATTTATAGGTTTTTTAAGGTTCAGGTGATTGGTGTGTGTTTGACTTTTCCTTGTTGAATTGTATATTTGATGTGCAAATGAGGCTATGTTTGCTGGTTTGAGAGTTTTGCTTTTGGATTTGAATTATAGAGTTATGTTGAGAAAATGTTGATGCTTAGTTCAAGACCTATGGGAAGTTTTGGATTTTCTATGATTTAGGTTTTTCAAGTTTTATATTGGTTTCTTTCTATATAGTGGGTTGTATGAGTTTAGGCAATATGTCTCATATGGATTATGTAAGGGAGAGATTGATTAAGTTTGGTTATGATTCGTCTGAATACAATTTTGGAGTTTGTTAATTTGATTGGATATCAGTTATATACGGATTATTTTGATGTGAATAATGATATGTTAGCTAGTCTATTGACCGGTGATGAATTATCATCTTGACATTCTTATGATTTTTTCGTTGCACCTATTACTAATTTTTATGTTTCCTTATTCACTGAGATTGATCGAATTAAAGACATTCTTCTTTTTGACATCTTTTTTTTGGGGGGGGGGGGACTTGGATGAATGAATAATTGTTTATTTGGGATTATTGTTTCTCTGGGTTTTTTCTAGATATTTTTAGCTTTTGTATACTTGA
>JAOSBM010000205.1:6006810-6020726 GCA_027568955.1 Erythroxylum tenue
ATATTTTAATTACAATATTTTAATTAATAAATAATTGTATTTTAATTACTTATATTGTAATTAATTAATTATATTTTAATTAATTATATTTTAATTAATTAATTAATTAATTAATTATATTTTAATTAATTAATTATATTTTAATTAATTAATTAAAATATTTTAAGTAATGAGTGAATTATATTTTAATTAATTAATTATATCATAATTAGTTAATTAATTAAAATATAATTATTAATTAATGAATAATTATATTTTAATTAGTTATATTTTAATTAATTGTAATAAGCACACTCTTACATAACAATGATACCTATTCCTCTAGATTAGGAGAGGAATGAGGTATTATCCAAAAATGAGTAATCAAAATAATAACTCTATAATCATAGCCTCTTACCAAACTCAATCTTTTATTCCATACTTATTCTTTTTTTTTTCTTACCCACCAAACAAGCACACCTTAAGAATTTCATTGAGTTTGTTAAAATTTTAATGTTTTTTAAACCTTTGTTTTAAAAGTCTATTTTGAACAAGTACACATCGTTTGAAAAGCATCTTTGTTGAAAAGAGGAGTTTAATTAATTGTAAATGGAAAATGGTGCAATTGGGTTGGTGACTTTGAATGGTTCAAAACACGATGAAAGAAGATCATTATTGCTTACTTTAACATGAAAGGGAATGAAAAGATAGAATATCTGCCACCAACGTTACTAGTACTTTATTATCGTCTTTGATTAAGTTTGGTTATGAATAAAATATGTTTAACATTTACGTGAATCAGTTGGTAATTGCATACTTATCCTATAATACTTCAATGATCGTGAAAAATCAACGGCTCTGGTTTTCCTGTCAAAATTATAAAATAGTAAATATCAGGCAACAAGCAAAACCCAATTCCCATCACTTTGGTTATCAAGTAACTATCAGTTCTCTGTTCAGCTAACTGCAGCAGGAAGACTTTTGGAGTGGTGGTGAATGATGCCAAACGATCCTGCTAAATCAGAAGTCATACCTCAGTTTTTTATAGTTTGAACTAAGAGAAAATATCATCCTGAAACAAATTGCTTAATGTGGATTAATTTTCGCATCCATTACCATGAATAAACATCACTTGATTAAGGATGCCTTGAATCACATTAGCAGGGAGGGCCATTCTAAATGCCAACCTACGGTTACAGGTGAAAAGAAAAAAGCGTGTTCTTTTTGGTGCATTATGTTCCAAAGCTTTAATCTTGAATCTTCAAACAAGCACGAAACGCACGGGGGAGTCTTGAAACATCCACAGCTTAGTCCCGGACCTTTTGTTTGTTTTTACTGTCTCAAATATATGTCTTAAGTCCAGGTCAGGCAATTCAGGGTAGTTGGCCATTTTCTCAAACCCATCACCTGCCTGCTTTGTCACTTCTGACAAAACCACCAGTACTATTCAAATCTCCCCCTCCGTACTCATCCTCCCAACAAAGTCAAAAAGGCCAAACCCATTTGGCGAAGTTCTGATTTTTATATTATTACATTGTGTTGCTTTCCTATATCTTTGTGAGACAATATCTTTGTACGTCTAATTTATCTATTTGACAGCGTAAAAAATGAAAGTGGGATGGTGAGGGATATTATCATCGTAATCCATTGTAGCCTTTGCCACTTTCGTAATGGTGACCTGGTCAGAAAGATATCAAACGAAGCCGTAGTCCCAAATTTTCTATGTTTTCTTGTCCGTAGTCCCAAAATTTCTATGTTTTCTTGTTCAAGCTTCAACAACCCTGTTGTTGTTCTACTCTACCATCAACCCAGGTTCTCCGTTCTCCTCTTCTCCTTCACTTCTCTTTTTTGTATGCAATAGTTCAGCCAGGACTTCATTTTCTTATTCCTTACATATTGTGGTTTCATTACTCAGTCATCCTTCAAGGTGATTTATTGGTTTTGTTGAGGTACTTGGTCCGTTTTACAATTACAACTCAGGCTTTCAATTATGTGTTGCTTGTGTCTTGTTTTCAGGGGGAATATTTGATTGCTTCAAGAAATTATCAGTTTTGGGCTGCAGGAAATGTTTCACAATTATGGTTGTTTTTTCATTTTTGGGATGCCAATATCAAGAAGTTGCGCGTTTGGAGCCCTTTTACTTGTGTGGCTGTGTTGGCCTCCATTACTTATTGAAGCAGACATTACTAATCCTGCAGAAGGTGATCCTGCTGTATCTGTTTTTCTCTTTTTAGTTTTATTTTTGGCAGCCTGACTTCTTCCTTTGGATATTTGCTACAATTCCACAACTTTTTCCTATAAATCACCAATCAAGAAGTGATTAAGCGTGATACTTATGTAGCTTCCAAATTCGCTGCTTCTTATGACTAAACGTCTTTGTCCTCAACTAACATCATTTACAAATATCAAATCAATTGCGTTCGAAATTCCAGTGATTCCACGTGACGATAGAATATTTGGATAAAAGAGTGATCTTTGTCCTCTTTTTCACCCTCAATTCGTTCCAAGTGATTAAAATGATGATCTCCTTCTGCTTAAAATTGTAGTGCAAGCATTGCGGGATATAAAGAACAGCCTGACTGATGTCAATGGGAACTTGAGCAACTGGAATAGAGGGGATCCTTGCACAGCAAATTGGACAGGGGTTTTATGTTTCAACGCAACTATGGACGATGGTTATCTTCACGTTAGAGAATTGTAATTTTCAGATTTTCTTCTGTCTTTTTTTTAATCAATATGGAAATTTAAATCATGTTATAAAGCTTTTCAGCATCATTTTTTCTTTTTAGATTTAGATAATCCTGTTTTTCTTGGAGTTAAAACTGTTTATGGCTGAGTTCAGGAACTATATGCGGCAAATTGCTCCATTTTATAGCTGATAGGAAAAATCTTTATTGAATTTATGAAATCTGCCTTATGCTGTACTTTTGTGCAAATTCGTGTAGGATTTTGTCATTGCTTTCCTCAAAGCTTAGTTACCAAATATTTCAGGTGTTTGTTACTGTTGTTTAGAAAATCAGTTAAATTGATCTCATGCAGGCAACTATTGAACATGAATTTGTCAGGAAGTTTGTCACCTTCACTTGGACGCTTTTCTCAATTGGAAATACTGTAAGTGTAGATTAGCTGAAGAGCTTTCTGCACCTAATCAAAATCTTATTCAGATAGCATCTTCCACAGTTTATTTCCCTAATATTCTATCATGTATCTTTTTACAGGGACTTTATGTGGAACAAGATCAGTGGCAGTATTCCAAAGGAAATAGGTGATATCAAATCTTTGAAACTCCTGTAAGTCCAGCTGCTTCCTCACTTCATACCTTCACATAAATAGTGCCCGTGATGGCAACTGTCCGTGATATTGAAAATGACATGATTCCTACAGATGATGCTTTTCCTGTTGTATTTGTGCACCTAATGTATTTCATTTCGGTTGCTTTCTTACTCTATGTCGGGAACTTCTATTTTCAGGCTTCTAAATGGAAATCAATTGACAGGTCCCCTGCCTGAAGAGCTTGGTAATCTGCCAGTCCTGGACAGAATACAGATTGACCAGAACAAGATATCTGGAACACTACCTAAATCATTCGCATTCTTGAACAAAACAAAGCACTTGTGAGGGTCTATGATGCTATTTGGCCTTACTTCGCTCCTGAAATATTTCAAGTGAGTTATGTAATCTAACTAATATTGCAACTCTTCTGCTTCTGGACAGTCACATGAACAACAATTCAATTAGTGGTCAAATCCCACCTGAGCTGTCCAGATTACCAAATCTTGTCCACTTGTAAGTTGTCTTTTTGTTAATTTTTCTTGTTAGAAGTGTGTCATTCCTTAGCTGTTTACATAAAATACGACCAAACGACTCTCAACATCCTCGGTTTTTTTTTTTAATACCATAATATGTGATGAATCTTGCAGTCTTTTGGACAACAACAACTTATCAGGATATCTTCCACCAGAGTTCTCTGAATTACCAAACTTGCTCATACTGTACGGTTTTTCTTACCTAGCTGGACATTGTGAAGCACGATTAATGGTTTTTGTTCATTTTACTTCAGCAGATACATTTTCTATTTCATTGTCTGACAACCCCTATGCCTTTTCTTTTTTCTTTCTTTGCAGCCAACTTGATAACAACAACTTTGATGGTGGCACAATTCCTGATTCTTATGGCAACATGATGAAGTTGTTGAAGTTGTAAGTACAAAATGCAATTTGGAGCTGCTAAATAGTTGTTGGAAGTGTTCAATATGGTGCAGACAGCTATCAAAATTGTTGAATTATGCACTTGTAGGAATTGATGATTTTGGAAGAAAGCCGTCAATCTCTCTTTACTCTTTTTCAATATTAAAGGTTGAGACAAACACATTTTCGGTGCATTGAGGACTGAAATAGGAAAAAATATTGTTGTGCATGTTCATGTGTCAGAAGTTATGACTGCATCATACAGCATAAAGATCATATGGTTTGATAGTCATGTTACTTTCCCTTCTGGCGCACAAAATCTATTTCTGTTTTAAACAGATGTGATATCTTCTGTTATTCCTTGTTTTTTTTTTCCTTACTTTCTTCGCATAGATCTTTAAGGTATCTCTGCACTTTTGTTGGGATTTTTAGGAGCTTGCGGAACTGTAACTTGCAAGGTCCAATGCCTGACCTTAGTAGGATTCCCAACCTTGGCTATCTGTAAGTTCATCTATTTGACTAACTTTTCTGTCTCATTAATGTGAAATAAGGGAATGGCTTTATTCAGCTTCTTTATTTCTATCATTAGATATTGTTAGTGGCCTTTTCATTTAAAGGGAAATTTCCAATTACTTTCAGAGACCTGGGTTCAAATCAGTTAAATGGGTCAATACCTTCGGGTAAGCTTTCTGAGAACATGACAACAATGTAAGTTTTCTTTCTTGTTAATGTTCTAGTGTCTGCAAGTATATTGATGTTAAACTTTGTTAGAGAAAAAATCAACTATTTTTTGAATATAATCACTCAAATATCTTAATTACTGGAATCTCTTACTTGTGATTCACTCACATGTTAACACTTTATATTTATGATTTTTGTAGAGATTTATCCAACAACAATCTTACAGGAACAATACCTAACTATTTTTCCGGTCTTCCCCGCCTTCAGAAGTTGTAAGAGTTATCCCACTAGCTCTTTTGTTCTGTTTTGTTTAGTTTCAAGGTTCCTTAAACATTGGCCATTCAACAAAAACAAACACAATTTCTTATGCTGCAATGATCGTTTGGGCACCATGTTTACTTGTTGAAGATGACGGTGATGCAACATAACTGAACTTTGCAGTATGATATAATAACTTGGTCATGTTTTGATGGCAGGTCACTTGCAAACAATTCCCTGAGTGGTTCTGTTCCATCAACTATTTGGCAAAATAGGACTGTTAGTGGATCAGAAAGTCTTATCTTGTAAGACCTCAATGATGCTTTTTCCTTTCTACTTTATCGAAGTCTTATACTGTTTCAAATACAAATGCAAAAATGTTTTCTTGTTACATTCTTCTTTTAAGAATCTGTTGCTCAATATAAAAAGTCACACATGTTTTGTGTATTTCTTGGTGTGTTTTTTAGATCAGATGTCTTCTTGTAAAAAGTCACACAGTTTGTCTTTCTTGGATCTTGCAGGCATTTTGAGAACAACAAATTTTCAGATATTTCTGGCAATATAAGTCTCCCTCAAAATGTCACACTCTGGTTTGTTTCTGGACCTGTTTACTATGAATGATCTAGATAATTATGATGAGTTTCTTCTGATATTAGGCAAATTTTATCCGAAATGAATTTAATGCCCTTGTCATATTATCTCTTTTCCACAGGAAAAAGATGGAAAATTTTTAAAAATAACTGAATGCTATTTCAAGTGGTTAGATTTATAATCTTTTGGAAATGATATATTGTATTAGAAATTATCAAAAAATTTTTATGCTTGTCCCAAATAATTTCAGGCTTCAAGGGAATCCTGCATGTACAAATTCTACTCTAGGCCAGTTTTGCGGGAAGTCGAATGATGGTCAGGAGATCCAGAATCCAGCAAACTCTAGCACTAGCTGTGAAATTCAATCATGCCCACCTCCTTATGAATATTCGCCAACATCTTCTACACCTTGTTTCTGTGCTGTTCCTCTGATTATTGTATACAGATTGAAAAGTCCTGGATTTTGGGATTTTGTGCCCTACAGAAATATGTTTGACGTGTATTTGTCTTCTGGTTTAAAATTAAATCTTTCTCAACTGTACCTTGAACATGTCGTATGGGAAGAAGGGCCTCGATTGAAAATGTGGTTGAAGTTTTATCCTGTCTTCGATGTCAACAACAGTAGTTCTCATGCCTTCAACACGACTGAGGTTCAGCGCATCCTTAAAATGTTCACCGGGTGGAGTATTCCTGATAGTGATATATTTGGACCTTATGAGCTTCTCGGCATCAATTTATTGGGTCCATACAGAGAAGGTTTGTCCTGGAATCTAGTTATTGTTGGATGGAAATATATTTGAGGACTCTTTAATGAGAACATTACTTGTTTCTTCATTTGGTAGATAATTGTGTGAATAGGAAAAAAAAGGCTCGCTTAGATTTTGGGCAATACCTTTTCAAGTAATAGCTGCTAGATCAATCAGAAACAGACTGAATTGATATTTTACCTAATTATCTTAATAAAATTGTAGGCTTATCAGAATTACTTGGGAGTAAATCCACTTTCAGATTTGTATCTTTTACAGCTTCTAATTTGAATTTTCAGCACTGTTCTGTTCAAAAATGCATCTGAAAAATTAATTCAGTCCTTTAGGCTAAATTCAGGTGTAGAACAGTGAACAATGTCATTCTACTCATGCTTTAAGATGTTACTCCCGTCTTGTAGCCTGTATGTAAAGCTTGCAAGTCAACTTTAAAATTCATGGCATTTGTGTCAGGGATTGATCAGATGCCTTTAGTTCAGAAATGCGCAATATATTATATATAATTATACTAGTGCCACATTAACTCTTAATGGAGCTGGAAGCATGGAATACTTCAGTTCTTGGTTATATGCTACAATTTAGCAATCCAGTTTTTAAGCTACTCTGATGAAAAGTGCTGCTTTTAATCAGGATTAGTTTCATGTTATTAGCATACATGAAAAATTGTCTGTTTACTTTCTCCAACAAACATAGGTGATGAAAATCTCAAATTAATTTGGATATTGCAGCGGTTACTACCTCAAAATCATCTGGTATAAGCAAAGGTGCTCTTGCTGGCGTAGTACTAGCAACCATTGCTGGTGCAGTTACATTATCCGCAATTGTAACAGTTCTTATTTTGAGGGCACGCTTGAAGGATTACCATGCAATTTCAAGAAAACGCCGTGGTGAGTATACTTTTTATTATGACTAAATTATACATGTAATAACTTTTCTTACTGTGGACTCTCTGAAGTTTCAGTCTAATGTTGCAATTTTGATGCATTTGATTTTATTGGTTTTCAGAATATTAATTCAGTTTACATGTGCAATTTGTTGCCAGAATATTCTGACTTAAAAATATGCTTGATTAAATTCAAATCTGATGAAATTCACTTGTCTAAATCCCATTGTTTCTATTTTGTACCTTCGCTCGCCATCAGCTTCCAAAGCTTCCCTCAAAATTGACGGTGTAAAGGATTTCACTTTTTCTGAAATGGCAATGGCTACAAACAATTTTGATAGCTCCACCCAGGTTGGTCAAGGAGGGTACGGTAAGGTTCATAGAGGAGTTCTAACAGATGGCACAATTGTAGCAATAAAACGTGCTCAAGAGGGATCCTTACAGGGTGAGAAGGAATTTTTGACTGAAATAGAGTTGTTGTCAAGGTTGCATCATCGAAATCTCGTGTCTTTGATTGGATACTGTGAGGAAGAAGGTGAACAGGTACTCTTCCACCTTTTTCCCGTATTTTTTAAACGATCTTTACATATTGTAGTTATGTCCATTAGTTCTACCGGCATCTTAGCTGATACTGTCAATTAAATATTCCTGACCAGCACCAAGAATTAACTGTTTGGAAGAAAATTTCTTTGCTCACGATTCTTTTCCTTAAATCATATGATTTGGTGGATATTCTTGATTAGGAGTGTTATTAAATGGTGATTTTAATCAGTAGGACCTATCCTAGCTAAATAATGGAGTAGAAGATTGAAATAGAAAATGGGAAAAAAAATCAGAAATTAAAGTACCTAATAACTTTCTAAACAGTGTACTATTCTGTCTGCATCTCAAATTCATGCAAGATTGAAGGCTGAAATGCTTAATTAGAACTCTTTTTTCCGTTTACTATCTGCACATGAACAGAAAAATGTGTTATGACCAAAATTACAGTTCCTTGGTTTGCTCTGTTTGACTATAATGATAGTGTTAAAGCATATCATATCATATGGCAATAGTTTGATGTATGCTGCCATTTGTTATGCAGATGCTGGTTTATGAGTTTATGTCAAATGGCACTCTCAGAGATCATCTCTCTGGTAAATTTCATGTTTTCCCTTTACCCTTTGTTCAGTGTTCCACAATCTAGATTGTGTTGAGAATATTCATAAAGCAATCCTATATTGTTCTCAATCTATAGATAAGGCATGCACAATCTCTTTGTAATTTTACTTGTCCAATGAAATGTAAATTGATGGACTTTGTATGTGGTACACAGCAAACGCTAAAGAACCCTTGAGTTTTGCTTCAAGATTGAGAATTGCCTTGGCTTCAGCTAAGGGCATCCTCTACCTACATACAGAAGCTAACCCTCCTATTTTCCACCGAGATATTAAAGCAAGCAACATATTATTGGATGTCTATTTTACTGCAAAGGTTGCTGATTTTGGACTTTCAAGACTAGCCCCAGTTCCTGATATTGAAGGAATTGCACCAGCTCATGTATCCACAGTTGTAAAAGGCACTCCTGTAAGTCTAGTTTGATGTTCTGAAGTGGATTTTAAAGCTTTTTCTCACAGGGAAGTTGGTTTTGATCTTCTTTGTTCCCTCATAACATTATCCAGTCAGAGCGCATAGCTAAATTCGCTACACTTCTAATAAAGTGAATAAGCTGTATTAGTTGTCACTGTTATAAAATGAGCCATTACTTTTGATGGATAGAACATGATCTAGTCTACATCTTCAGTCATAAAAATGATTGTGTTTCATTATTGATTTGTTAACTCGAGGCCTGAGAAGAGTAACACTGGTTGCAGTTTCATATTTTGATTACTTGGGGAGAACTTACCTGAATTGTGGATTTTAATTTAGAAACTTGTATTCACATGTACTATAAATGTAGGATTAAAAAAAATCAATGCTAGCTGGTAACTAATGTGAAGTATAAGCATCAATATGATTAAGAATGGTTTAGATGAAACAGAAATCATTATCATATTGTGGATGATGTCTTTGTATCGCCTTTGCAGGGTTACCTTGATCCAGAATATTTCTTAACACATAAATTGACCGACAAGAGTGATGTATACAGTCTTGGTGTTGTATTTCTGGAGCTGTTGACTGGGATGCAGCCAATCTCACATGGAAAAAACATTGTTAGAGAGGTAATGCTATGGCCCAAAACCTCCTCTTTACTTGAAGCAGAGGTTTCCCTACATCCTTTTAATTTCTACACACAATGGAAACATGTCATGACAGATCTCATAGTTGCAATACATGCTTCAGGATTAGGATCTCCGCAAAATACGAGTCTTTTTCATGCTTTCCAATCCAATGCATTCAATTTGATACCTAGAAATAGTAGTTATTTGTTGTTTTCCTTTTGCGCTCATCATGCCAAGAGGCTAAAACAAGACAACGTTCAAGATTGAATAGGTTCATGGTAGGGGATTCTTGTAACTGAACTGACTAAACAGTTGAATTATAAGAGAATTCATTCGGATGGTGCCTGAAATGAACGGTTTTCAATGAGGCAATGTCTATCTCTTAGAATGAGATTGTTAATGTGGGGTTCTGAGAATCATTCTTTATGAAATCAGAGTGATATCTTCAGGTTGGCTAGCCCAAGCCACTGGACCAAACAAGGTTAGACCTGGAGTAAACCAAAAAAAAAGAAAAAGGAAGATGAAAATCAAACCATCAGATATGAGAGAGTTGAATTCTCTTAGTTATTGGAATCACTGAGATTGCATCCCTAATATAATATCTAATCTATGTCTCGTAAGTGCTGGAAACTCGTAGCAATGCATAGGACATGAATTATATATGTGTCATCTAATCAGCAGGTCCATATATATGATGATATTTTTCTTGGATCATCAGGTTAATATTGCATATCAGTCTGGGAGGATCTTCTCAGTGATTGATGGAAGAATGGGGTCATATCCTTCCGACTGTGTAGAGAAGTTTTTAAACCTTGCACTGAAATGTTGTCAAGATGAGACGGATGTGAGACCTTCAATGGCAGACGTGGTAAGAGAACTTGAAATTATTTGGGCTATGATGCCGGAATCCGACACCGGACCTGCTGAGAAGTTGGAAATTGATACAGTGAAGGAAGTGTCACCACCATCATCATCTACTGCAGTAAAGCACCCATATGTATCATCGGATGTTTCCGGCAGTGACCTAATCAGTGGTGTCATTCCAACCATTACTCCCAGATAAAATAGATCGCTTTTGATGTTACAAACTTGTCCAACAGATTTTGAAACTTGCAATTTACTAATACCAACATTTTGTTTGAAGATTTGTCTATAGTTTTACATTGTGTTGGGCTTTTTTTTTTTGGTTGTAGCTACATTTTTGTTTCGTAACACGCTTGTGGTAGTTTGTACAGAAACAGTTTTTTTTGTAAAAATAAAAATAAAAAATTAACCTTTTTCGAATTTTAATAGATGGATGAGACGGAAAAAATATATAAGGTGACACTAAAAATTGGGAATATTAGGAGGTCATATAGTCGTCGTCGTCATCATATCTCGAAGTCCCGCATTGACGCAGAATTTGGAAGAGTCAGATAGTACGCAGTTTTATCTCTATATTATAAAGAGACTGTTTTTAATAGACCCACATATATATTGGACATATAGTGAATGTTAAATTACAAAAGTCCTTCGAAATGGGCTTTGCGTTATTATATAGAAAAGGCCTGAAATTAGAAGTTTAGGTTTGGTACGTTATTGTATTGACGCAAGCACACACGTACGAGAACTAGAATACGTGTTGAATAGAAAGGAGCGAAAGGTCGGTTTTAGGGTTCCTTAGTCCTTTAAATTACCAATTAAAGGCTTCTCCTCCGTCTATAAATAAAGCCCGGAAGTTGGTCATCTCATTTTACCGAAGCCACAAAGTGAGAACCCTAAGCCTGCACCTACTGTTGCTGCCGCTATGGGGCGAAGTAAGTCGTGCTCCTGCTATCTGTTTATGTCTAACTGTTACATAAAGACATGTTATTGTTATGCGAATTGATTTCTTTCGTTAGCTATTGTCTTTAGATTTTGTTGATTTGAATTCAGTTTTGTCTGGTTTGGTACCGGCAAGTTTCTTCGTTTGTTGTGTTTTAATCTGTATTTTGGATGTTTTCCCCTCCTCAGAGCTATCTATTTTATGTGTCTTCTTGGCGTTCGTTTTATTCTCGTCATATAATTGTGGGCGAAGTCTGGTTTTTTTTCTTTGTTTCAACTATTTCATTTCACAACAATCTTTGGTTGAATTTTTTTCTAACGAAAGGTCTTAAGGCTTGTTTGATGGATAACTTTTTGGAGTAAATGCAATGTCTGGATGCTTTGGGGCCTTTATTGAGTTGCAGTAGGTTCATTCAAACCTATTTATTAACAATATACATCGATCTCTTGTATTGTTCTCAGGACCAGCAAGGTGCTATCGTCAGATAAAAAACAAACCATATCCTAAATCGCGCTTTTGTCGTGGTGTGCCTGATCCTAAGATTAGGATTTATGATGTTGGAATGAAGAGGAAGGGAGTTGATGAATTTCCATTCTGCGTTCACTTGGTATCTTGGGAGAAAGAAAATGTCTCCAGTGAGGCTCTTGAGGCTGCGAGAATTGCTTGCAACAAGTATATGGCCAAATTTGCTGGAAAGGATGCTTTCCATTTGAGGGTTAGGGTTCACCCCTTCCATGTCTTGCGTATCAACAAGATGCTTTCCTGTGCTGGGGCTGATAGGCTCCAAACTGGTATGAGGGGTGCTTTTGGAAAACCACAGGGTACTTGTGCTAGAGTGGCCATTGGTCAGGTTCTTTTGTCAGTCAGGTGCAAGGACAGCAACAGCCATCACGCCCAGGAGGCTCTTCGCCGTGCAAAATTCAAGTTCCCTGGTCGTCAAAAGATCATTGTCAGCCGGAAGTGGTATGCTTTTTGATTGATATCACCTTAAACTGTAGGCTGTATTTGCCCTTTTTGCTTGAGGTTTACTAAGCAATCATCTTGCTCTTGTTTATTTGTTATGGCACCTACTTCTATTGTTTGTTATTGTTGGCAGTGATTTCCCAGGTTATTTCTGTCACTTTGCCTTGCAACTTGAAACTTTCTGCTGTACTTGGGCTATACTATAACTTTGCACAAATTTAGCATAGATTTGTGATTTGTCAGTTTGTATGGCATGTTTCGCTAAAGGGCTATTTACTTAGATCAGTGCTTTCTTGAGCTGAGTTTGTTCTAATTTGAACTACAAAAACGTTCATATTTCTGACTTGTCCGACACCTTTGATGTTCAGGGGTTTCACTAAGTTCAGCCGTACTGATTATGTGAAGCTGAAGGCTGAGGGCAGAATTATTCCAGATGGTGTCAATGCCAAGGTTAGTTTTGTAGTTTTGGCAATATAATGTGAAAGCTGTGTGTTGGTCTTGGGGCCCTTTTTTTCTTGGTATAACGCATGCTGAAACTAATCTACTGCTTATTCTCTTCAGCTTCTTGGATGCCATGGACCCCTCAATGTTAGATCTGCAGGACGGGCCTTCTTACATGCTGCCGCGTTGGCACTTCCGAGGATTTTATCTAGGACTACAAGTTCTATCATGTTATTCAATTGTTATGTTTAAGATTTGTGAACAGCATATGGATGTGATTTGAGATGTTTCAAGAATCATGTGGCCTATGATTTATGTCTCCTTGAAACCATTCGGATGGACTTGATCACATTAACAACTACACCAAATCGGTGTTTCAACGAG
The DNA here is from genome assembly GCA_027568955.1 of Erythroxylum tenue. Taxonomy (NCBI): domain Eukaryota; kingdom Viridiplantae; phylum Streptophyta; class Magnoliopsida; order Malpighiales; family Erythroxylaceae; genus Erythroxylum; species Erythroxylum tenue. Next base: position 6,019,947 of record JAOSBM010000205.1, read on the forward strand.
GACGTATTAAAGAAGTAAGGTTTTGGGATTCTTAGTCCCTGTGTCCTAACTACAATATTAACTGACGAGTGAAGACAAAATTAATGATACAATTGTATTAATCTTATTTGATCATAATGATAAGACAGTAATCTTATTGCTTCTTTATTAATCTTCTTCTATGCTATTATTTTGTTAAATCTTGTGAATAAAATTTATATAGGAGACGTTAAATAGGATTAACTTGCGTCTAATCACCATAAGTCTTCTTTTGCCTCAAGTTTACAAACTCAAGCACTAGAGCATTTGACCCCTACCCTGCTTGCTAATTTATTATCATCGTATTTAATAATTTAAATAATCAATTATAAAATAAAATAAAATATTAATTTTGTTTATAATTTTTTATATATATATCCAACTAAACGTGTTTTAATTTTAAAAAACATGAAAAAGAACCAAAAACGTGTTTTAATTACAAGACTTGGAGGGAAGTTATCAACAATGATATGTCGGAGTTTTTCACTGAGGCAGTTGCTGGATTTAGGAAAATCTAGAGTGATAGGATAAGAGTAATCGATATTTAGTAGAATCTTCGTGTCTTTTACTTAACCAATTAGGGCGTCCAACCCTGTGTTCTTTTCACCTTTGCGACTAGTTAGTTGTGGTCAATACTTCAGGTCTGGAGTAGTTAAGGGCGGCCCAAAATATCTAAACCCGTAGGAGTTGTCAGGGTAGGTACGGGGCGACCTCTAGTACGTATAGCGACAACAAGAACCGGTCGTCACAGGGTAGGGTTAT
>JAOSBM010000205.1:6020826-6036965 GCA_027568955.1 Erythroxylum tenue
TTTTGTCTGGTAGTGCATTTCATCACTGATTTTCGTGTGTGCCAGTTCTTTTTTATTGCTTCTATTTTCTTACATAATTTTTTTTTACTTGTCACATACCGGAAAACACTCTCTTTATTATCTAAAGGTAAGATTGCGTATATAAGACCTTCCCAAATTCCACTTCACTGAGAAACTTCAGACTGGGTAGATAATAACTACTATGAAAAAGAGCCACAAAAGTGCAAATCAAGCTATCCCTAGGTTAACATCCTCTGTTTCAGCAAATATGTTGTAATCGGATTGAGCAGCGTGAAAACAATTGCAATAAGTGCGAAGAAAAAACAAAAAGAGGAGATACGATTAATACATCGACGTTAAAAGTATAATCGAGTCAACTTTTACGAGGCAGTATAATTTGAGAGTCAGAGATAATCATACAACACAAAAGCGTCACGTCCCTGGTGCTATTTTACATGCGTGTTTTCAGCCTCCACCATTTGTTTGACCTTCTCCTCTTCTACATTCGGTACAGGTGATCTGAACCTTCTACATTCAACCAACCTACATCCTCGAATCTTGCTTTTGTCATGACGTGACTTTTGATTTCCTGGAATGTAAAATAATCTTCTTGTCTCCTCTTTTTCAGGAATATCTGAATCGTGGCTTTCACAAGAAACTGAAGATGATACTCTAAACATGTCAACCTGGAAAAGCCAGAGTGTCTTACATCTCAGTAATTTTCACATTAATATGCAGACACAAGTGCCAGCTCTGATCTATGTTAATGGATCTTGCTCTTAAGATTTTTAAATTTAATTTGACAATTATTAATTATGAGTTTTTATAAAATTAAGGTTAAAAAGAGAGTGTGCCTTGAAATAACTAGTAAAATTACCGGTTGCTTCTTTGTGATCACAAGTTTAAGTTACAGAAACAGTCTCTTTGTAAAAATACAAATGGAAGGTTACATATCTTGTGATCCTCTCGAGACCTCTGCAAAGTGGGGAGTCTTGTATACCAGTTATGTTGACTTTAATTTATAAATTTTAGGTTAAGAAATAAATTTTAATTTGAATTAAAGATATTAAAAAAAAGTTCAACAAAAAATTTAGTTAAAAAATTGAAGTCTAATGAAAAAAAGTGAATTCTAATTAATGTGAGCCGAATGTTTATTGAACCTGTAATGGAAATACTTACTTTTTTAAATAACTGTTAAGGTTATGGATTTACAATTTTTCTGATTCGTTAAGAAACTTACACATTAAGAAAAATGTAGAACCACGTTCATACTATAAAGTTATATAATTTTATAAAGGTTGATCGAAAGTTTATGTTATAGTGGTTTTTTTAATTGAGTTCATGTCTACTCAATACCTAATTCTTTTAATTAAACAATATCATTTTGTTTAGAATAGTTGAGCTTTAGGTCGGTCTGAGCTTGGAGTCGACCAATTGAAAACATCTTAATATGGACTCATGGGCCAGTCCATTATCATCCCTAGTTTCAACAACTTATTTATATATCTAGTAACTTGTTCCTCAAGAAGTGAAAAGCAAAATATATAATTTTTCACATTTATATAAATTCATAATTAATCCTAGGGTTATAAATAAAGTTCGTTTATGTTTAACTAAAATCTCAGTAAGCAGCACTAGTATTTTAAGTCTTGGTACTTGTCCTCTCATATGGACCAATCCTTCATAAAACAGGCGATGACAGGACTATTCACACGAATAAAGATAAAGCTAAGGACTCTTCACTGTCAAGGATGCAGCGAGCAACGAATTTTTAGCTATAGATCAATAAGTTGGAGGACAAGCACAGATAATTCCTTTCAAGGTAGAATATCAAAGTCAAGAACCAATGGAACGATGCCGAATGTAGTGTCTCTTGAGACATTTCAGACATACTCGAACTCTCCTGGATAAAGATGTTGCCTTGTAGACCGCTGAGACTGGCGATCCTATTTATCAGCAAATACCATAAGACCATGTGGTACTCTTTATGTCATTGGCTAGATTAGTTAGTTATATCGAATCTTCTGCGTTGTTCTTTATGGTAACAGTTTTGAAGCAAACTAACTGAATATAGTAATTGGCATACCAGATAGAAAGGAAGACCAGAGGCAACAATTAGATTTTGTCCACGATTACCCTCTCTAGAGAGCATCCACGGTTCATGCAGCATGAAATACCAAACACACACTAGTTAAAAAGTGACGCAAGTAATTACATCATTACCAATAATCTTGCAAGTTACAAGTGAAAGTCATCAAATTACCACTAAAAAGAATATAAAATGAGAGAAACAAGAACCATAAAGGGTATAACAAATGAATTTCTATATCCCCTTTCATTGCCCGTTAATACTCTTTTTATCTTATGCTACCAAAGAATAACTTTAAAGGAGTTGAAAACTGTCATGCATCAAGGTCAAGAAACAGTTTTTCGTAGCTATACAGAATTGGAATGAAACAGCAACCACTGAGTGGCAATATTGTTCAAGGGATTGGTTCTTGGCCGAAAACAAGGACTATTGACCAGTTTTAGCACGCTTCATTCCATTTGAAGTGAAAGGGGACACACTGCCAATTGGTCGAGGGCTCTCTTCCCTGTAACTTGAATTCAGCATAGCCAGTTCTCTCAGCTGTTGCCTCTTATAGATATCTTGTGACTCATCCTGAAGGTAGGAAGATGGAGTAAAATTCTTTGTTCTGATAAGAAGAACATCATTGTCGGTCTTGTTAATTCCTGAATTCAAAACTTTCTTATCCATCCATAGTTCACTGAAGTTAAGTTTGTGATGTACTTGCATAGACCGAAGTGGTCTCTATCAATAATGCTCCGACAAAGTAGCCAGTTATTGTGAAGAAAAATAAAAAAGAGTAGAAAATACCACAGGTTTGAGTACTTCTTCAATGATTTCCTGTGCTTGCCTCAATCGGATATCAATAATACTGGAAGGTAACTCCGCCTCAATAAGAATGTGTAGAGGATCATTGAGATGTTCGTAACCTGGCTTCCCTCTTAACGACTCCTCCTTCATAATATAGAAAGGAAAGTAAAACTGCATCAACACAGTGGTCTGGATAGATGAAATGAAACTAGCCTAAAGAAGAATTCATCGAGTGGCTCAAATGTTGAAAAGACCAAATTCATTTCTTAGTGTTAATGTTTTGTAGGGTGAACTTCGCCTCAACTGTGGAAGATACTACCTTCTCATGGTCTTTTATTGATCCTTTTCCTCTAATATAAACACGGCAACCTGTAGAAGCTTCAACTCTCTTCAGTGAATTGCCCCTAGGACCTAGAAGACGACCTACAAAATTGAACTAAGGTCCATAAAAAGAAATATTAGAGATCATACTGAATCATGTTATGTCTAAGGAGCCATGCATATCTCAGTAAAGTACGCATCTTACATTTGGATAATTGTTGATAGGGATATCCAATCGCAAAATTTTCTTTATGATATAAGAACCCGGGCTTGATGTTGCTACTTGCCACTCCGTCTTAAGTCCCTGTGATCCTAACCTCTGAAACAAACACTATTTTATGTTGGAATTAACAAAAAGAAGGTACATTTCTTGACCATATGAAAGGAAAGTGGCAGGGATTTCTTTGATTAATTAAAACAAGAGAAAGAAAAGCAAATGCCGTGAAGCAAAACTCATTCAACAAAAGCAAGATTCTTGGGGCTGACTACAAATAGAAAATAAATTTCAAGTAGCCTCCTGGTCCAGATTAACCAATATTCCTGTTATGAGACTTGACATGATACAATATTAAATTTGTCCTAAGTGCTGTTTACCGATAACAAGTCCGAGACATCTTTTTTAGAGTTCAGATCCTCTGTCCAATATTACTCTGTCTTATTCTGTCTCATGAAATCTCAACCATTCATTTTGCGAGACCCACGTGGGACCTATGTAGGGCCCACATAAATAAATGGCTGAGATTTACTGGACACAATAAGACACCATAATATTAGACAGAGGATCTAGACTCTCTTTTTTAAATAAGAATTCCGAGTACTCACCTCTTGTGTCACTCCGCTCCATCCAGTGAAGTCCATTCCTGCATTATTTGGCAATATATCTGAAGCCATAGGACTTAGGCTACCACGTTGCAGTCTACCAAAGTCGGATAATCCCTGCTGGCTGGAGATCATACCAGAAACTCTTAATATCTCTGCCAACACAAAGAGCAGTTTATTTCAGTATCTTTTCTTGCTTTCTCCAAATGCCGGAAATAAGAAGTTTTAAAGTCCTAGTTTAAGTTTTGACATTAAAAGTTAAAAGTTACGGTTGATTTCAGGTGGAGTCAATGAAAATGCTCAACAAGAAGTACGAATACTTATCAGAAGTTAAAATCTCTTAAAACTCAATAAAAGAAGTGGCGGCACATCACCTTCTCAGCTATTTGATGAAACACTTAACAAAAATTATCCAACAGAACTGGAAAAATTTAAAGAGAGGAATTTGCAATAAAAAATTGGTGTTTGACCTTAATTTAGAACCTTTTGCAGTTCTAGCCAATTGTCATTGTTTGATCTGTTCACGTAATATAGACTCAAAGATCATGTTTCTTTTCGCCTTTCCAGAATATGGGGCTCTTTGAAGCAGGATTCTACACAAATCTAGGAATCATGAAAGACATTAAAGCTTGGGAATCGGAGCTTTTTCAAGGAAATCTATTATTGTGTTGAGGCTGCTACTGTTTGCTGCCATCTACTACATGTAGAGAGATTTTAATCCATAATCATTGAGACAGTTCCTTGTAATGTTTATTTTTTGACAAAGAAGGTGGCGTTTAATGCAAAAGCAGATTGAAGATGTAGTTGGCAGTACTTCCGTAGACAAAATTTATGTTCCACTGATTCTTGATTAAAAACTTCTATTCACTCGTCATAAATAAGTAACCAGTAAATACTCTGATTGAAAATGATGATGTGCTATCGGTTCTTGACTAAGTATTTATATAATGGTGTAAATTTTGCAGATACATCTCAATGGAAGCTAAACGTTAGAAATAAACTCCCAAGTTTCCTTCACAAACGGATTACGTGGATTTATTTGCAACAATCATCTCCAAAACACATAAATATTTGATTAGTTAAATTGCAAATACGAAAGACCATCCCATCATCATCAGCAAGAACTCCTAAATTCCGAGTAAAGCATACATACACATTATTGTAGAGCAGAACCTTGACAAGCTTATATTAAGCACTCTACAAAGGTGGAATTTGGGAAGAAAAAGAAGCATAGCTAGAATTCAATATTCGTTCATTTGATGCATAATCTAATGAAATATCATTTTGCATAATCGTCAAATAGAACTTTCTGGTTTCTCTAAGCACAATTGGATAGATGAATAGAAGAACAGAACAGTGATGTTAAACAGTAACTATATGAAAAACTAAAAATCAAAGGAGAAAAGAACAAACCTTGATTCAGAAGACGGCTGCATACGGGAAGGATTTGTACGAAAGGTGCAAGCTTTTGACGTTCTTCTAACAGCTCTGTCAAATACTGACCACTGAAAACAGAAACGCAGACAAGGATCGAAATCCAAAATTTACATGAATGAAATCTATATCCTTTAAAAGCAAAGCAAGATTAAGAGTCGTGTTTTACATACCTATCAACCTCAGGGGTTGCTCTTATATGTGGAGATGGAGCTCTTGCTGGTGAATAATTATGTGAGTATAACCCTGACATAGTTATAAATATGGTGTTGTAAAAATTCTATGGTATACAGAAGGAAGCGAGATGGTGATTGTGAAAGAGCAAAGTCAAACACAGAGAGAAATGATAAAGAGCACCGGAAAGGAAATCAGGAAGAGGGTGACAAAGGTGAAGAAGAGAGAAACCGCAAAAAGGGCAAAAAAAAAAGGAAAAAAGAAAGTAATAAATGGAGAGAGTGGGACTTTGTGATGAAGAGAGGGTTGGGGGTTTTAATATACAGCACAGGCTGATGCGAGGTTTTAATGTTTGCTTTGTTGGCCACTCTGTGTCATGAAAAGTGTGTTTTCACACTGTGTATCAAATACGATCCATCATGTCCATACATATTTATACATGCATACACACACCCACCTGTATACGTGACTGACAGAGAGACACATGACCAAGAGTAATTGTTCAAGTAGAAAATGGAAAACATGGAAATCAAGAAAAAGGAACTGGCAAGTTTGGGGCTGTAAAACTTGTAAATGAGAACCGACAGTGATTGGGAAGAGAATGATTGAACACCATCTATCCCTCTATCTCATTGTTAGGAGAGTTGAAGAACATAGGATAAGGAAAACACATGTGATGTGTACCGGAGATGCTCACTCACTTCTACCGTGGTAGCTATTTATATTTCAGTTGGTGATACGGATACAAGTAATCCCGCATTTAAAAAAGAAAAAGAGACAGCCACTACGTCACGCTCTGTTTCAGATTCTCGTTTATGCACGTACCACTTTCTGTCCGTTTCCTTTCTGTAAAAAGGTAACAAACTGAATTCTCATCAGTAAGGCAATTGCGGAAGACCTGACCCAGACCTACCCTCTACATAGTTCCAGCTCACTCTATATGATTACTTGCTATAGTGAACCTACAGCGGAAAGGAAAACAAAAATGCGGTAACACAGTGAAATCTTGTTATTAATTAATCAGAATATATACATGCGACATAATAAAAATGTTCAATATTTAGAGGTTTAGATTTGGACAAAAGTCCCAACTAACAACTGTTATCTGTCGTTGGATGGATGGATTCTATGTCCTGCCTGTCCTCTTCTGCCTTTTCCTTTGTACTCTTTCTACACTCATATGTGGTCTGCAATTAAACATCTCTGGTATCGGTATACACATGTAGTTGATATATTTTATGTAGGTTTTGGGTTTAGTATGATGCGGTGGTTGTTGATGCTGTTTTAAGACATGCGGCCGCTATCTAAGCTGTCATTTAGCTAGGAGTAGACCGAAACATAACACAAGTCGACGTAAGCTAGGCGACCAGCTGACACGGAACAAGATTCTTTGTCTAATTTTATAGTGTCTTATTATGTCCAGTAAATTTCAATCATTTATTTACGTGAGTTTTGCGTAGGCTTCACATAAATTAACTTGAGGTCTGTAAAAATAAATGGCTGAAATTTACTGAAAACAATAAAACACTGTAAAACTGAACAAAAAATCTAAACTCGGCTGACACACACGGCTGCTTTCATTCCTTGTAAATTAAATCACCAAACCATTATGCACTTTGTTTTAATTTATAGTTGGACCTTGGTTAATACTACCAATTTACATTGCACTTCATTTGTTGGACCTGAACAATAAACCTAGTCGAGTCCTCCATTAGATCGATACTATTTCTGACATACAACTGTCACCACCATCATTTATGAGCTCTTTCCATTTGATAAATTCAGGTTTCCTTAATTGGTGCGATACATACAATGATTAGGCAATTAACTAAATGGAAATCATCAACACGACACTTTTTAACTTATAATGTTGTCTTTTGTCAGTACTTGCTTGCTATTTTTAAGAGGAGCATAGCATTGGATTCCCATGACATTGAGAGAAAAGTTTGGACCAGACGAACACTGTGTAGGATCACAATAAAAGTCTACGACAACAGTTTCCAGAGGCCACATTTTCCAATCTTCTTCTATTTATTGATTTAGATACGTGTTTTCATTTTGGCATGTGGTACATATTTCAGTTTGGATTACAAGAATCTGTGAATACAAAATTCTCAATTAATACAAATTAAATTGAATTCCCAGTAGGGTGGAAGCAAACAATCAAATCGTCAATTGATTTGATGATGCTCTCAGTATTGACTTTTTCTTTTAGATATTGAACGGAAATCTCTCTTTAAATTGACAGCGAGCCATTCAAGTAAACTTGCGTTTCCCATCTTACTTGGCACAAATTTGCAGGAGTCCCGAAGATCTACGCCATAGATTATATATAAATGCAAGTATTTTCTTCAAAAGTGCATAAATTTCTTTTATTTAAATACTTAACCTGTAAATTATAATTTGTTAATTATACATTTTTAAATAATTTGATAATTTAAAATTAAATAATTAAGTAAAACTATGTATTTTTGAACTTCACCAGCCAAACCGAAAGCACTTTTTTTTGGGGTTACAAATAAGAGAAAATTAAAATTATCTCATAAAAGAAATACCACAGGCATTAGCTCAGATAATCAAGGAGAGGGCGTCAAGAATCTCCTCCGAAATTTGAAAAGTTGATGAAATATTATGACTTAATTTAGCCAGACAATCTGCTGCAAAATTACCTTAACAAAATACATGTCTAATAGAACAAATCCAATTCTTAGCAAGTAAAGTTCGAATATCTACAACCAAAACAGACAAAGAACAGGAAGAGATAAATAAAAAATAGTTGACCTCATGGGCATCTGTTAATGCCAAGTCGACAAATCTTCCACGAATTTTGGAAGAAGGGCCCAAAGTCTACATTGTTTGGGCTTGTATAAATAATATTTCCTTAAGACTAAGCCCATTTTGTTTTTGCTCCACCAAAAGAATCAAGCGAATGCCCTTTTTTGTGTGTGTGGTCTTTTTCATGCTATAATCCATAATTAGTTTGTTAATTATTATTAGTTATTACATGAGACTGAAACGACGTCGACATGAAACCTAATTTACTCCATTAATCACCTCCTTTGTTTCTCATTTCTCACCCCCACTACCGCCGCTCAACTCTCCACCTCTTAACTGTGTGTCTTCTGGCTTCTCTCGGTATTTCACACTGCCCCTTTGTCGCTACTGTTATCGTCTTTTTGTCACGTTGCCCATTAACGTATTCACACACGCACCCTTTTGGTCCAGTTTGTGCAGAGTCGTTCATGGGTGCGATTGATATCTGCAGTACTTCCTCCCTCTGCTTCACCGATTCCAGCTCTAATCGTCACCGGATTTTTGTTCGTCAAAGACTCTTTTTCCCTCTTGGAGGGAATAATAACCATAGAACGTTCTTTGTCATGTCCTCTGCTATTCCAGTAGAACGTGTCAATGAGGGTCAACAAAGGTTAACTGGGGACTCGTTTATTAGAACCCATTTGAGAAAATTGTCTCCTTATCAGCCCATTTTGCCTTTTGAGGTTATTCTCTTATTTTGCGTTTTAACTCCGTATGTTTGTGAAATGCTTATTTATGGAAATTAACTTTCTTGTTGAACTTGAAGTTAGCCACTTTTTTTCTTTCCGTTTTAGCTATGACGACTAGAGTTTAGCTGAATAGTGTATGAAGTTTACTGGATTATAAAAACTTGCGCAATTTCTTGGAATCAGTTCTCCAGATTGTTACTAGTGCGTCTTTTATTTTTCTTTTATGTTACCAAAGATTCTTGTTGTTTACCGAATATTAGGAGATTACATTTTGTGAAGAATTACTTGTCATTTCGAAATTCTGGTACTAGCTCTTAGTAAGAGTTAATTAAAAAAAAACAATGATTCTAGTTAGATTTCTTGTTACAAATTCGGTTCCTGTGGTTCCTTTATGTATAACTACTACTAACCCTTGTTGATGGTAAAGTTTTTGTTCATTGACTTGAGCATCTATATGGCTATTAAATTTATTTTTCATTTCCATTTTGTCTTTTTCTCCTCACTGCAGGTTTTGTCAGCTCGACTTGGAAGGAGGCCAGAGGATATTGTCAAGTTAGATGCAAATGAAAACCCTTATGGTCCTCCTCCAGAGGCAAGCCATGAAACCATTTTACATCCTTTCATCTTGTAAAAAAATTGGAGATTTTGCTCATGTTGATCATCTTAATTGTACGTTTTGGTTTCAAGACATATCAACTTCAAAGATCATTTAGCTGTAACGCAGAAGCCATTAGCTTTTTCTTTCCTGACTGCACTGTTTCAGATGATCTATAGGTACTTGAAGCTCTTGGATCGTTGAAATTTCCTTATATATATCCAGATCCTGAAAGCCGTTGTTTGCGTAAGGCCCTTGCCAAAGATTCAGGGCTCGAATCTGATCACATTCTTGTGGGATGTGGGGCTGATGAGCTCATTGATCTGATTATGCGGTAATCTATGGCAGATCATGCATGATATATCTTCCTAAATTCAACATGTTGTATCATTTTAACATTTTGTACATTTCATTCTTGGTTCATACATGTGGTAGATGTACGCTAGATCCGGGTGACAAAATTGTGGACTGCCCTCCAACCTTTACAATGTATGAATTTGACGCTGGAGTTAATGGGGCAGAAGTTATAAAGGGTAGAAACTTCTTCTTGTTGAGAGTTCACATCAGTTGTGAACTTCTTCATTCTTCAAAACATAAACTTTGGACAGTGTTCATCTTTGGAGTTTAGCATTTGATTTTCTGAGATTTATGAATTTTGTTGTTAAATCATTTATTTAATTTCAATTTGATATGCAGTTTGGAGAAGGCCAGACTTTAGCTTGAATGTAGAACTTATTGTTGAAGCTGTTAGACAGGAGAAACCAAAATGCATATTTTTAACCTCTCCGAACAATCCAGATGGAAGGTATTTTATGGATGCTTATCTTGAACTTGCATATCACGTGGTTGGTTTATATGATAAATCCTGGGGTCTCTGATTTGACCCCAATTTTCAACAGTTTGCCTAATAATTGAGGCTTGTCTGTCAGTTAATAAAGGTTTTAGTTCCTCAAGGTGAAAATGGGAAGAAATTTGGTTTTTATGTTTGTTTTGATTAAAATTGGGCAAAAACTACTTTTGCGACCCTTTCTCAGGGCTCTGGCCTAGAAGACTGTTCAATGCCCATGTAGAGTTGGCGATCAATGTGAAATTTTTAGGTTTCGAAGTTCATGATGTCAAAACATCATGCACTTTCTAAATAAATGTAGAGAAGGAAACATTATCTATATGTGTTTGGTGCGCAACCAATTTAGGAAATGGTTTTTCTTCTTTTCTTTGGTATTTTCTGGTGATGTTTGCATTTCCTTTATGGAAAATATGTTCAGTAATGGCCAGTTTGTATATAATGTGGTTAGGCTGCATGACATCTGCATTATTTTCCAAGCATAGAATTGTGAAAATCTACACTAGTTATAATATAGTGTTGCTCCTTTTATGGTCGAAGTTCCCTTTTTGTTCTATTGTATGGCAGTGTCATAAATGATGAAGATCTCTTGGAGATACTCGAGCTTCCGATTTTGGTGGTGCTGGATGAGGCATATATTGAGTTTTCAGGATTGGAATCTAGAATGAAATGGGTCAAGAAGCATGATAATTTGATTGTTTTGCGGACATTTAGCAAAAGAGCTGGTATATTACTGACCACATTCTGCAATTGACATTTACCGTGCTGGCATTATTATGATACTGTTGCCCACCATTTAAATTGTTTTACTTTTTGATTTGTTGTCTTCCTTGCCAACTTTAATTGATTACCAAAATTGCTTGGGCATAGGGTTCAAAGGTTGAATTGACAGAAATGCTTTTTCATCCCAGCCTTTAGTTTATTGGATCGATTCCAACAGTTTAGTTAATTTACTTAGTTTACTGGGTCCGACAGTCTAATTATGCCACAGCCTTAGATTGGATAACTTTCGACTGGGGCTGTCTTACTGGAATTTTAATCACTCATTACTTGACTTACAAGTAATTACTTAAACTAATGATTGGTAATCCTATATATACTAAGGGAGTGCTTGGTTCACATAAGAAAATGATAATAAGAATGAGAATGAATATAGTGAAGAATAAGAATGGATATAATCATTATAATTATGATGATCGGTTAGGACGAAGAAATGATTACTATTACCATTGATAGTGTTTGGTTTGTTAAAAATCTTGAAAAATAAAATTTTGTTCGTTTTCCGTCAAATTTTAATATATTTTAATTAATTATATTTAATTGCTAAAAAAGAGAAGAAAAAAGAAAAAAGAAGTGTCACACACGTGACTTTCATTCCTCTCATAATTGGGAGGTATATTACCCGAAATTCAGATATATAAATGCAGTTCATTTAATGATAATATATTACTAAGTAGCTGTTTTTCATTTCTTACCCATTCCTTCCTTCCAATACTCATTAACCAAGCAACTCCTAACAACTAGCTCTACCTAACAAACTTCATAGGTGGCAGTTCGGATGTTCACCGAATTTATACTACTTTAGTTAGGATGTGTATGTTAAAAAGTTGGCAGTATCTTCAGCATTTTTTTAAATGGAAGGGACTTGCTTCATCTGTTTCGTGGTTTATGGGCTTTCTCTGTAACTTTCCACTGCCTATTAATTTCATGGGTATCTACATTGAGTTATTAAATTCTCTAGTGCCATCTTACAGTTTTTAATGCGTAATGTCACAGCATCCTTGGGTACCTTCCTGGTTTGCTCATTGTTCTGACAGTTTATTAGGTGATTACTTTGTAAACTATTCTAGATGGTCAAACTTTTGGTAGCAAACTTGACTTTTTGAGAACTAAAAGAAAATGTAGGTTTCTTGTGAGGTAGTAAAAGCAGTTTGCTGGTCAGTGTACAAAACACCGCTAGCTCAAAGCATATCAATTTTGTTAATAAATTACTTTCAAGGCTTATAAATTAACTCCATTTGCAGGGTTAGCAGGGTTACGTGTTGGATATGGGGCATTTCCTTTAAGCATCATTGAGTATCTTTGGAGAGCTAAACAACCTTATAATGTCTCTGTTGCTGCTGAAGTTTCTGCATGTGCAGCATTGGAGAATCCTATTTATCTAGAGGTTGGATTTGGTTTTGAATCTTGTGTTGCAAAATCTCCAAATAGTCTTCTACTTGATATAATACTTTTGAAGTCAGTATCCTTCTGCCTGTGGCTGTGCAATAACTAATACTAAGGACCATGTCTACAGAAGGTTAAAGATGCTCTGGTAAAAGAGAGGGAGAAGCTTTATAAGCTCCTGAAGGAAGTGCCTTTCCTCAATCCATATCCAAGCTGTTCCAATTTCATTCTTTGCGCAGTTGAATCTGGAATGGATGCCAAGACATTGAAGGTATTTTATATTCTCCATACTGGTATTATATCCAATTGCATGTGTTTATTGTAACCTGTACTCTTTCTACAATTTCCGTAGTTTGTTTGTTTTATATATACGAGGGCATCCTTGAGTTTCAGATAATTCTGCTGTTTGCAACAGATATTTCATACAAGCATCCCACTCTGATGAAATACAGTCGCCCTGGTGCTATATATTTGCCTATTATTATCCCAGGAGAATGAAGGAATTGATATCTGTAACCTGCATGAGTGTTTAATCAATTATTTTGTTAGGTTGTAGGGTTCTTTCCCTGAATGAGGAAGTACACTTTGGTTTTGGTTTTGTTCACTTTCTGCTTGTCATTTGCTGTGGTAATGAAGCAGAGTTGAATGCAGGAGGATCTGGCAAAGATGGGCGTCATGGTTCGTCACTACAATAACAAAGAACTGAAGGGTTACATTCGGGTATCTGTAGGGAAACCTGAACAAACAGAGATATTGATGGAGTGCTTGAAGCACTTCTTTTGATTCCTTGGATCGAAAAAGTCCGATTTTACAGTTCTGCAATGAGAAACTATCATCCCATTTAATCAAACTTAAATTGGGATGCCCTGGATCTGACATATCTCTTGATAGGAGTATCATGAAAGTCAGAATTATGGCAAAAGAATTATGATGAGGTGATTTCCCAAGGTCTCAAGTTTTGTCATGAACCTCTGTTATTGTTTCTGTAACACATGAGAATTGAGGGACAATCGGCATGGGTCCTTTAAGATTTTTGTTATCTTATGTCCTACAACATAATATATGCTTATTGTAACTTTTCTTCTCAATGTTTGAACTCAATCAAGTAATTTTTATTGCCAATTAACGGAAAGTCGATGCAGCTGATTCAAAATAAAATGTAAGTTGAGACATCTTATTCAATTGGATTCATCCAGACGTGTATAAAATTAAAAAATGAAAAACAATAAGTTCTGAAATATGAAGTATAGAAATTCTAATTCTTCAAAATTTCTTTTAATTTATTTTTAATTCTTTAATTAAATAATTTATAATCATAGCTCAAGATTGACATCTAATAACGTGTCATGATTACTTAAATAGTTAGAAATGTCAAAGTGATTTTGACTATTTTTTTCGTGTATGATTTTTTTTTGTATAATTTAATCATTTTATCATATAATGTTCCGATTAGACAAAGCATGAAATTAATATCTACTTTTTTTAGTCCAATCATATTATTTTTCCGCCATTAGCTATCGATTTAATTAATGACATTTGTAAATTATTTAGAAAGTGTCATTCCACGTTGGCCAAAGATCTCCCAAATCAATACTAATCGAGAACAACGGAATATTCTCCTTAACTACTTTAGGGTGATGAATCTTATCTTGATCTTACAACTACCTCCATATAGTTCATGCTATATTCAATGACTATCGATTGACTGATCCATGGTTAAATAGGTCATAAATATTATCAAAAGATAACAATCCCTATATAAGATAACTTTGGTGACCTTAAGTCAAATGATTACTTTTATAATCATCACAATGAGAATTTCATAGACATACAAGTAATGTTCTAGATGATTTTCTCATATCAAGTTTGCTCAGTGAACATATTCTCTAATAAGCACCCATACATTTGTTTATGTATCTCCATAGTTTAGCCTATGAGATCGATTACTTCGTTCATAAGAAAAAATATAACATGTGCTAATCTTTTTATATTCTATTAATGTCCAGTCTTAATAGAACAATGACTAGCAATAATTTAGGGATAGCACATAAATGCAATAATGCAATATGAATCTCATAATAATTTCATTTGCAATGTATAATTATCCCATGAATTTTATCATATACATCTAAACATGTAAAAGATAAATAATGCCTTTAAATAATTATTACTAAACTACAACCAAACCGATTAGCTATAGGGCATAAACCAACATTCTCCCACTTGTATTAAACCAATCGTTTAAGTATCTCATACCATATCACCATATGATGATTATACTACTACTGGGACAGTGACTTAATGAGAAAATTTTACAAGATTCTCTACAGTTAATCCAATTAATCATTTCCACTAAATGAAAAATGTATTATGACTTAATTAGTAACCATTGTTACATTAGAATCTTTCCCATCTTAAAATGGTATTGTTCTAAGTAAATGAACCTTAATTAGTATTTACTTCTAAAGTTATATCCTTATTGTCTTGAACTCAAACATCAACTCATACACAGAGTAATATATATCTTTAATACTTCACAAGTATCTAATATCTCATATACTAAACATCTTTAGTACATTATCTAGGCACTTGTACTTAGAATAGGTGAACAACGACCAATCTATCTCTATAAATCTAATTCTCATAATTAAGTTGTTACCTTTTCATATCTAATAAGAGTTGTTCTTGGACAATTATGTTTTCAATAATTGAAAGTTAGAATTATTATTTTCTATGAACAATATGTCTCCACATACTCTTACTGAAGAGGATAACTATACTCCCACTAACCCTCTTGTAGACATGATAAATTCACAATCATCTCCAAAATAAACTCTTTGAATTCATCATAAAAGTGAATCTTTTAATGTCTTATAGCCTTTCAACTATACATCAAATGTATCAATAAAAACAATAGTTTCAATTGGATGTGTTGTCATGAGATTTGAACTTTTCAAATTTATGTTACTCTCACTACTTATCTTGAGAACCATTCTCCCATAAGTATGCATTCAAACGAACAACTTGTTCAACAAGTTTGTAAGATTATATCTAACCTTTTGGATATCTCATAATCTTTTATTATCCAATTTAATTATAAATTTAATGGTTAATGTATACTTCAACTAAGCATTACATCCTTAAATTATTAACTTTGTCTATTTCAAAGACTTAACATTTCATATCTAATATGAAATCTTGTTAATTGATTCATTTAGAACTACTAAAGGTAAGTAATTATTCTACGCATAGTTATAGAAGCAATAATATTTGTTAGCCCTGAAATTTTTTTTTATTAAGCATGATTAGAGAAATTTGAGTCATGATGAATTGAATTAAGTTGGTAATTAATTAGTATGATAACATAAATTAAGGTTGGTAGCATAAGTAAATGAAATTAAATGT
>JAOSBM010000205.1:6202388-6215494 GCA_027568955.1 Erythroxylum tenue
TTCTTGACCAATTCTATACATTTTGTTATTATCGAAACATAAGTGGAATTAATTTGTCAACCACCATTGGTCCAACATATTCTAGAGTGTGGCGTTCATATCCTTCTTTTTGTCCTTTATTTGTGTTTGTTATGAACTGATTTAGCTTTCTTGGAGGTGGAATCTGTCTTGCTTTGTGGCTGTCTAGATTTAGTCATTTTGGGGTTTGCATCACCTTTAAGAGCTAAATTACTAATCCTCACCACCAGCTTTCTCATCTATCTGCTAACAAACCTAATAGGAAAAAAACTTAAAGCTCGTAATCAAGAATGATCTTCATAATACTAAGCTTGTTGATTATATCTTGGAAATCACTTGGATGGTCTAACACAGATTTTCTATCTTTCAACTTCAAGTTCTTATGCCTTTTAATTAGAAGGGCCTTGTTATGGACAATCTTCTTTTCATAGCGTCCTTATAGTTTTTTCCACAACTCAAAAGGATTCATTTCTTGGGACACATGGTTGAATATGCTGATATCAATCTATATTCTAATTGTGTCCAAAGTTTTTTGCTTCATCTTTTCCCATTCTCTATCTAACATCTTTTTAGGTTTTAATTAACATCATCCTTCACACCGTTGTCCACATCAATAGGATCAAAGAGATCATTGCGATACAGAAGGTCCTTTAGCATGGGCCTCTAAATAGAGTAGTTTGTTGACATCAACTTGACCATAAAGATGTTTTCACCTTCCATCATAACGGCTCTGATAGTACTTATTAAGAGACAATAATACAATTCTCTAAAAGATCAACCAAATATCAACAACAAAAATACTCTTCAACTTCAACCAATAAACCAGTATGAGAATAAGAAATTTAATAATAAAACAAACAATAAAATTTACATAGAAAACCCTCCAGTGTAAAGGGAAAAACTATAGGTCAAACTGACAAGAAAATCTAATAAACTCAAATAAGGATTTACAAAGTTTGGTTTCTCATCCACAGCAACAAATTATCTCACAAAGTTTTAGAATTGAAACCAAAGTTGATGTAAAAATCAACAAATTCTCAACCTAATCCCAAATACAATAACAGGTTACCCTTATATGTAAAACTTACGTATTTTTCTCTTTTATATCACGAGATAAGTCTTTTTGCACCATATAAGGTCACATACACGACCGAGTAAGTGGTCGTATCTCTTTAGCACCACCTCACACACAAATGTATACGGTTGTCACACACGGTTGTGTATGTTATACACATTAGTGTGTATATGATCGTATATGTCTTTGCTTTTAACGTTCTTCTTCGGACGAGTTTGGAGATTTAAACTATTGATCCACACAACCGTGCACTTAGAGAATACAAGCATATGGCTTACATGGTTTATGTACATGATCCTATAAGTTAAAGATACTGGCGTGTAGCACCCTACACTATCTTATCTCCCCCCATAAAAGCTTTATTCATCTTGTCTGTTTGTCGTTCCCACAAATCATAAAAGTGTCTACAATGATCGAAAGTCTTAAAATAAGGTTGGATACTCAACAATTACTTCCAAAATCCATTAAACAAGATTCGTAACGTGAAAGGATAAAATGGTTTTATAAATATATATATATATATATATATCGTTGATAATTATTCTCTTCTTAATTTTCTTAGTGAGATCACATGAGAGAAACATAGTGAGAACTACACAAGAGGAGCATTTTTGTGTATATTATATGTACGCTGTGAAATTTTTAATTGATCTAGCAAGATCTCCACGAAATATAATCAAATAATGAGACAAAAGGAATGATACAAATACAAGTCTTACAAGCTACAAAATGATGATAGTTATATAAATTAGGTGACGCAGAATGCTACTTTAAGTTTGTATTCTGCACTGACTGGAATTGCTATTTGGTCCTCGAAGTTATAGATTGTGTATGCTCCCAAGTAACTCTTGGTTTCCAAACAAAGCAATAAACAGGATTCCATGTTTTGAGCAGCCTCAAAGCTAAAAAGAAAAGAGAAGGTATTTGTCTTTGAATTGAAAAACCATGAATCTGTAATACGGAGGATACAGGTTTATACAGAGATGGCCTAGGATTACGCTAACGTATTTAAGGAATTCTAAATGTACAAGGAAACTAGAATCCTACAGATAATACATTACATATTTATCCCATGATTAATGGGATTCCAACAAAAGCTGACCTCTCTACGTACACTTGCAATTTCTTCATCTCTGTCGTTAACTTCAATGGTTTTCCTTTCTTCTTCTTTTTTTTTCCTTTTGCAGTTGCGGTGAGTATAACTAATTTGATGTTTAACCCTGAAACAATGGGTTCTCATGTAGTTGTTACGTCAGTAGACACTTAGACTTGAGAGATATGCCATATTAATTAAAACCAATAATGAAAACCTTGACGTAGTCAATTAATCAATGTGAAACAACAGTTTAACGAATATGGATGGAGTCTAACTCAACTCCTATCTCTGCTAATTTCCATTTGCTAATATTCGGTTCCTAATAGAAGTATAAAGTAAGAAAACTTAGTAAATAATTTTAATTTTTGATGTACTAGTAAGATTGAGAGTTTGTTAAAAGAAAAAAGATTAGTCATCCATGATTATTATAGACTAAAATAGTCTTCTATATTATAAAAGTTATTTGTTGCTATATAAAAAAATTAAATTTATATTAATTATGGTGACAATAAAAATCACTAAATTAATGATAATGTAATTATTTATTCTTAAAATTAATCGTGTCAAGAAGCTGAATAGGTCAGTTCTAAGACATGGCAGCATAAGAACCTATTTGAGTAAGAACTTTATCATTGAAATATCAGCTAGGACTGCAATGTCAAGCATATTACAGATGTAGCTAATTAACAGATGGAACATTGTTATGATCGGTAGAATTCTGACGCTGCTGCCTCAAGAAAACATCGATCACTTCCTCAAGGCTTCAAGTCATGATCCATATGAAAATAAAAGAAGTTACAGAATAGCGCTATGTCTAGCTATAACAAATTAACGGGTCATGAAAATGAATGGTTCCCTGTTCACCACTTTTATATAGAAGAGTTTGGGCATGGCTAAATATTCAAACTCATTTGTAGTTGATTGAAGCTAAATATTAAGTTTTAAATTATATATACAAGAATTAAACTCGGCATTAATTTAACATATAGTCAAGATCCAGGATTCGTACACAGGTCAAGTGGCGGAGAATTTTGTCCCAGTAAAAGATCGATTATATGAAACAATTTTTATGTGTTTTTTTCCCTTACTAAGAAAAGAAATTTTGTATTATGAATTTATTATGTTGGAAAAAATATTCAGTAATTATTATATATTTCCCATCTAATAAAAATTCTAGTAGGACTTGACTAGCTGGACTACTCATCTTTTTCCAAAAAAATTGACTGGATAGGAGTTTCTGCTTATTTTATTGCATTTCCTGTAGTAATAATTGACCACTTCTATGTCATCCTGTTCTTGCTTGTCCTTGAAATCAATCATAAGAAACTAGTTTTCTTCATTAATAGAAACTTTTGAGAATGCAAGAAATTCCCAAGGGAGAAAATGATGCACTCTGGTCCTTCTATCCCAATCTTTTCACTGTGTCTCTGTAATACTCACCACCACGCAACTTATCACCTCCGTACTGCTGTGGGTCCTCTTTTTATACCCAGTGTATAGTCATACTACTAGATAGACATTTATGTGCGCCCGCACGGATATACATACACCCAACGTTCCATTCAGAAGAATGATTGTTTGTTGTCCTCTCATCCCAACTCTCGTAATGGCTCCTCTTCTCTATGTTTTACTCATTCTAAAGGTAGCTTGTGGCACAACTACTGCAGAATACCCACCTTCTCCTGGCTACTACCTCAGTTCCCGAGTCAGTTCTGTAAGCTTTGATCAGGGTTTTAGAAATCTTTGGGGTCCTCATCATCAAAAGCTCAATGATGATTCATTGACTATTTGGCTTGATACTAGCTCAGGTCCTACTATTTTTGTATTTGCTCACTTCTTGGCAATAATGTTGTTTTCCCATTGCCTTTCTTTAATTAGATTAAATTCTGATTTGTGAGGATATTGCGAACAGGCAGCGGGTACAAGTCACTTTATCCGTACAGGTCTGGCTACTTTGGTGCCGCCATTAAGCTTCAATCCGGTTATACCGCTGGAGTGATTACATGTTTCTATGTGAGAATAGTAATTTCCATTGAAAACTTGAAATTTAACTCTGTGCAAGCTAATGATTGAGCTTTGTGAAATTTAACTCTGTGCAAGCTAATGATTGAGCTTTGTTTTTCTTTTAACGACAGCTTTCGAACAACGAAGACTATCCAGGAAATCACGATGAAATAGATATGGAGTTCCTTGGAACAACGTTAGACAAGCCGTATACTTTGCAAACCAATGTTTACATTAGAGGAAGTGGTGATGGAAACATTGTTGGAAGAGAAATGAAGTTTCATCTCTGGTTTGATCCAACTCAAGATTTCCATAATTATGCTATTTTCTGGGACCCCACCGACATCATGTTAGTACCCATTTCTAAAATTAATATCTACTTTTGTTGTAATCATTCATTTTATCTTCTTAACATCTAGATGATCTTCCCACCTTGGTTTATGAAGTCATCAAATTGTAGAAGCATGTAGCTTTGCAACAACTTAGAACCTGCTCGCATTGAATTATTGATTGTAAAATTTGGCTTAGCGCATTAATTATGAACGCTCTTGATCTTATGATATGGACTACAGATTTTTTGTAGACGATGTTCCAATTAGAAGGTATCCGAGAAAAAGTGATGTTACATATCCACAGAGGCCAATGTGGGTATATGGGTCAATATGGGATGCATCATCATGGGCCACAGAGGATGGAAAATACAAAGCCGACTATCGATACCAACCTTTTATCGGCAGGTACCAGGAGTTTAAAATTGGCGGCTGTACTTCAGATAGTCCTGCCACTTGCCGGCCACCCTCTTCTTCGCCTTCGGGCTCCGGTGGCCTAAGCCAACAGCAGTTATCGTCCATGGAATGGATGCAGAGAAACTACAAGGTCTATGACTACTGTAGTGACCCAAAGAGGGATCATACTCAAACACCGGAGTGCTAATTTGTCAAGGTTTAACGATGTTATGTTAAGTGGAAGTGTTTTAGTTGTTTCAGTTATGAACAGGTTGAGGAGACTTGGAGGGGGTCTTGAGATGGGTTCCCACTTGCCAAGAATTTGGTGCAAGAGTAGTTGAGCGTCCAAGGCCTTTTGCAAGATTTGAAGGATTGCATGTCCTTTATTTTATGTAATGCACTATTTGGTTGTGTGTTTGAGTTTGGAGAATTATTATAAAAAGTTGTGAAAAGTGGTACTTATAATTAAAGCGCTTGTAATGGAAGGTGAGAGAGACGGGTGTGTTTGTATTTGTGATGCATGCATGGATGTTGGTATTGGAGGGTGAGAGAGACGGGTGTGTGTGTATTTGTGATGCATGCATGGATATTGGTATATATACAAAAGCAAACAGCAGAGTCGCCTGTGACTCTTGCTTGTCCTGGTGCTGGAGGGTTTGCAGTGTTCCCTCACGTGAATTCCCATCTTGGACCACGAATCCATTGCTTTACTTTCCTTTAATTTTTGTTTTGGTACATTAAAATTGAGAAATCAGTAGATGAAAAAATATTTCCAACTCTCTGCCATTACGAAATTAATAGTAACGCATGAGAGTCTCGTTGGGACAAGAAATTCGATAGTCTCGTAGGGACAAGAAATTCAAATTTGATTATTTTTAACATCTTTTAGTTTAATATTTAATATTTTAAAATTTTTAATTAAAAATTAATTTTTTAAAATTCGTATAATCTAAATTAACATGTTATTCCATTAGTTTTTAATTAATGTAATGTATTGACTAAATTATATGTTAATATCCATCCTTTAATTATATTAACAAATAATAATATTTGAATTTAGATTGCTTGAAATTTAAAATATAATTAAATAATAAATACTTTAAATTTGTTATCACATGGATTATTCTCGCATGTATATATATTCTTACGTCATATTGGATGTAATGATAAATTTGAATATCTACTAAACCAATTGGATTGTTAAACATATGAGTTAAATTTAGGCCTCATAATTAATTTTAAATATCGTATTTCTATTAAAATTTGATATAATTTTACAAAATTTAATATTTTTTGTTATCCTAACTTTTATAAAACATTTATTTATCAATTTTTTGGTTCCGGATTTAAACCTATTCAAGCATGACCAAAAAAAAAGTATCACGTGCATAATAAACAATTATTATATAAAGCCAGAGCACGTTAGTCAAATAATATTTTTTTTAATTAATAAAAACTCTTCTTTTATTTTAGATTAATAATGATGAAATCATTAAAGAGTATGCGCTTTACACAATAAAATTTTAAATTTTAAATTCGATAATATCCTTTAAATTTTGAGATTTAATCAATCAAATCTTATATATATAAATACTTATGGTCAAAATAGTTTGATATATTTCCAAGTTAGTAGGTCAAATTTAATTAAATCAAATCAAATTTAACAAAATTGATGGAATTAATTAATTATAAAAAATTATATTAGACCAATTTAAAATTAATGAACTAAAATATATTCAACCATATCAAATAATTTTAACTCCAACCCTATATATACCTACAACACCCTTTCAATCAGTGTAATGAATCTCGTACCGTACTAATCGATACATACCGTACTAACCGAAAAATGGTACAAAAAATGATGTTCCAATACCTGCCCGTTTAGCCTAGTACTAGTTGGTACCAACGATATTTAGAACACAGGCCATATATTGGTCGGTACCAAAAATTTTAAAAAAACATAGCAATTTTCAAACTTTGAATTGAAATTGTTCAAAATTGTTGGAAATGAAAATTATTTATGTATGTTTTGTAATGGTTGAATTGAAGTTGTTGGAAAATATTAGAAATGAAATTGTTGGAATTTGTTGGAATTTGGAAATGAAAATTGATGAAAATGGAAATTGTTTATGTATGATTTGTGATGTTTGAAACTTTGAATTGAAATTATTCGAAATTGTTGGAAATTATTGGAAATGGAAAATGTTGGAATTGGAAATTATTTACGTATGTTTTGTAATGGTTGAATTGAAATTGTTAGAAAATGTTAGAAATGAAATTATTGGAATTTGGAAATGGAAATTGCTAGAAATGGAAATTGTTTATGTATGTTTTGTGATGTTTGAGACTTTGAATTGAAATTGTTTGAAATTGTTGGAAATGGAAAATGTTGGAAATGAAAATTGTTTATGTGTGTTTTGTAATGGTTGAATTGAAATTGTTGGAAAATGTTAGACATGAAATTGTTGAAATTTGTAAGTTGAATTTGTTGGAAATGGAAACTGATTATGTATGTTTCGTGATGTTTGAAACTTTGAATTGAAATTGGAGAAAGTAAGAAACTTAAACTACCATTTCTTTCCTTTTAATCAATATGTAAAATATAATGAATTATTTGGTAATATATATGTAGGCTATCATAAATATTTATAATAGATAATGTGTGAAAGTAGTGATATATATGTGTCTAAAAGGAACCTTTTTTTTCAAATTGTGAATTTGTTGTAGGCTGAACTCCAACCACTTAGACTTATTAATGTCTATTAAAAATCCCAGAAGCAACTTATATATTTAAGAATAAAATATAGAATGGTGGATATAATATTATGGTTTGTTAAAAATGAAAAGAAGATTAAAAGGTTTCAATAAGGAAAAAAACATTTGCAAACGAAGTTATATCCTTTAACTTGATCGTCATGTTATGAATAGATGTATATGAACATATGTATAAGATATGTCATTCATTATTTGATGATTATGTAAATCATACCCTTCAACTTGATCCTCAAGTTTGAAACTTTGAATTGAAATTATTCGAAATTGTTGGAAATGGAAATTATTTATGTATGTGTTGAGATTGTTGGAAATGAAAATTGTTTGTGTATGTTTTATGTAATTATGTATGCTGAATAATTGAACTGTTAGTTTTTGACTTATGGTGAATTGTATTTGATGAAATTGAATTGCATATGATGTAATCATACAAAATGAGTTATATTATATAAGATAGACATGCGTATTATGTAATGAAATTATGTGTTCTTCATTTTGATATATACATTTATTTATTTTTATAGATAAATAGAAGGAAGTTCAGGTACTCCTGATCAAACCACTTCAGGAAGATATAATAATCCAGCTTGGGCTCCTACAGTATTGGCTCCTAGTATAAGGAATCATACTATTTGTTTGTTTTATAACAAGCATTTGAAAGGTGGAGGAATCACCCGATTAAAGAACCATTTAGCTGGGGTGGGGGGGGGTTAAAGAGATTTTGAACTTGTAAAAAAGTAAGCTATGATGTGAAGGGGCAACTGAAAACTTTGCTTGAAAGATATCAACACGAGAAAGATAGAAGGGAAAGGTTGAATTTTGAAATTGGTAATGGAAGTTCGTTTGCTGGTGTTCTTGATGATTATGAAAATGTTGAAGGTGGTAGTGGTAGTTTTCCATCCTAGGCCCAACAAGAAGCGAATGTTACACTTGGACCTGATGTTAGGAAAGGAAGAAGGCAGGTGACTAGTTTTTTGCACCAAGAACAACTCATAGAGCCCAACCTTCAATTCGTAGTGTCATGCAATCAAGAGATGCAGCTCACAATGTAAATATGGTAGTAGCTAGATGGTAGTATGAAACAGGTTCATCATTCAATACTTCCCAGTCTTACTATTATCAACCTATGGTCGATGCTATAGCCTCTTACGATCTGGAATACAAAGCTCTTTCGACTGATGACTTAAGAGGTAAACTTTTAAATTGCTCAATTTCTGAAATTAAAAGTTATTTAGTAGATAGAAAACTGAATTGGGTTACTTATGAGAGTTCAATCATATGTGACGGTTGGACAAATATGAGATAAGAGCCTATTATTAATGTTTTGTTTTATTCTACAAATGACTCAATGTTTTGAAGTCTATTAATGCATCTAGCCTTATTAGAAATATTGATACTTTATTTGAGATATTTAATGAAATTGTGAATGAAGTAGGGCCATAAAATATTGTTCAGTTCATTACTGACAATGATTCCTCTTATAAAGTGGTAGGAAGAAGGTTATAGAATAAGTATAATTTTTTTTGACTTTTTATGTTGCACATTGTATTGACCTAATGTTGAAGAATATAGTGGATTCTATATATTTTTCTATTATTGATGAGACTATACAGAAAGCTAAAAAAGTGACCAAGTTCATTTATAATCGTGCATGAGTATTGAATTTAATGAGAAAGAAACTTACCAATGGTAGGAATTTGTGTCGTCTTGTTGTGAGAGGATTTGCAACGAATTTCTTATCACTTCAGTCTTTTGTTATGATGAAGAAAGAGTTAAGACAAATATTTACAAGTGATAAGTGGGTCGTATCTCAGCATGTTAGGTCTAATGTCCAATTGGAGGTTTCCAAAATTATACTGAAAAATAGAGAATTTTGATCTCGATGTCAATTTGTAGAGGAATGTTATTCACTATTACAATAATTATTGGTCATAAAATGATGCAAGCTCTCTTAAGTTGACAAATGGAGCTTTATAAGCAGTGTTTTAAGGATTTTGGAATGTCAATTGTTATTCAACAAAGAGCAAAACTTTCTCTAGGTATTAGTTGTTCCTTTTTCTTATTTGTTGAAAATTAATTATTACTTTATTTTGTTTATAACGTTAATTTTGTTATCTTACGACTTACAGTTTTTTATGAGATCAATTCGGAACTGGTATTACAAAATTACAAAGAATTGCAATTTAGATTTTAAGTCAATGTGTGAGTGCAACAGACTGCGAATGGAACTAAAGCAATTTTGAATTCATCCATTTCAAGAAAAGGAATAGAATGGACCACAAGAGATTAAATGACTTAGTGTTCGTTTATTACAATTTAAAGCTTCGGGAAAGCTACATTATTATCATTATTAATCTTGATATAATTTCTTATAATTTTCTAATAATTAAATTTTATTGTTTACTATAACTCTTAATAGTAAAAGTAGTTTAATAGATCCAATTTTCATTATTTCTTTTGGCGGATTGGGTTTATAAGGAACCAGGTTTGATAGATGTGGATGACTTGGAAGATAATTTTAAATAGGAAAACATTGACATGTCATTTGGTGCATTGAATTTGAATGATGATGATGATGAGACTTATCTCAATGATGAGGATTTTGTACCAAATGATAATTGAAGTCAGTAAAGTTATAGCAGGTATTTTCCCGTAGACAATTGAATGACGTTCTAGATTTTTATTTTTTCTCTTCTTTTAATTTTACTTATATTTGATGTATATGTTAAATTTTATATATGTAATATAATTGTAAATATTTTTATTTCAGGTTTTACTTCTACTTAATTGTTTCCTCATCATGAACTCTTGTCGTAATTGTAATAGTTTGAGAGTTAAGGATATTTATTGTTCTTTTTATTAAATGTCTTAATGTAATTATTGTTTATTATATGATAAAATTGTAATATTTTTAATACTTTGTGTTGTTCTTAATTTTATATTCGTATGATGATGATTGTTTTTTATATTAATTTTGGTTATTATTTATATGTGAAATATGTAAAAATTATTATTATTTCATATTAATTGTGGTTATTATTTATTATTATAATTTTTGGAGATAGGGTTAACGTAAATTATAAAGTACAAAGTAAAATTATAAAATATGACAATGGATTTTTTCAACTTTTAAAAAATTTAGGGACTATTTGATAAATTTAAAAAATTACCTAAAACGGTACCCGATATTGACCAATACTGGTATAGTACCGTATCTAAATTCAATTCGATACCAAGGCTGGTACAGTATTTGTAGCTTTGCTTTCAACCCTTTCAATTTCAATATAAAACTAATCAGTTATAGTAGGAGGGCTTTTATCAAAGATATGAATAACATATTGTTTCAATAGAAAAATAGTACCAAAATTTATAATATCGTACAGAAGATTGATTACTAATTAGTACAACCATTAGTATAAATTTCCGAATTAATACTAGATTAAAAATGAAAATCGGAAATCAATAAGAATTAAATTTAAAAATATTATTTCTCTTCCATAACGACTATGCTTCCATCAGTCTCACATATTAATTTTCAATTTCTAAATTGTTCTCCGTTGTCATAATCTCCATTGCTGCTATCACATTTGCCCCTCATCGTAGGTTTTGATTGTCACTGGTGATCGTCATCATCGTTGTTTCCCCTCCCCCTCAGTTTCCAATCCTACATCTCCACCCTTCCATTAACACAACCAATTGTAATTCTCCCTCTCGTCATCATAATCTTCATCTCTTCTCCCTTCTCCTATCATCATCTTTTGTAATTAGTAAATTTTGACTTAATTTTCTAACGCAATTAGTTTTTTTTAAAATTGAATAAGGATTGAATTACCTATAACAAAGCCATCTCAACATTACAATGACTTCAACATAAATAAATTACAAAACTAAAGACAAAAACAAATTACAAAGGCATATGAAATTTAACAATAGGTATTACATATTCCATCTAGTTTTCATTCCTGTGGATAGAGCATGCTGATTAAATTTAGCTATCATAAGGGTTCGGATCCAATTGATGGTATCATCAGCTAAGTTGTACTTGTTAACTTTCTGATATCTGCAGATTCTCTTGTTTATTTCCTTCCATATAGAATAAATAGTTATTGTGAAGGTAGTTTTGTACATTGGGACATAATGCAGCCTCTGATGGGAAGCACGAATGATCTAATTTAGGGATGTCCAATCATAATTGAGGTAGGCATCAGACAATAAATGTAAAACTCTACTCTAAACTGATTTGGAGTATCTGCATTGAAAAAATAAAATTCTTTACAAAGAACGCATATTGGGTCATAAGTTCCAAACCATTTGTTTTTAGTACGGAACTTGTTCTTTATAAGTAGCCAAATGAAAATGGAGGCTTTTTGATTGAGGGATCGTTTCCAAAAGAGATTGAACTAAGGAACATTTCCTTAACCTTCCTGCAAAGCCTTATAACAAGACTTGTTAGTAAAAATACCTGAGGCATCTCGGACCCAAGTTACTAAATCCTTCCTATGGTTGTAATTGATTTGGGGGAGAAAACTCATCAGTACATAAAACCCTCTGAAGTTGCCTTCCCATTGCGTTTGATTCATCAATGAAGAAGCTTTGGAGTTGAGAGGAAGCCTATTCATTAGTCTAAATAATTCAGTCCTTTGTATTATAAGACTATGATTTGTCCAATTATCGAACCACACCCAAATATTCTATCCATTGCTTAACACATGTTTAATCAAAGAAAAAATCATTTGTCTCAATTTCAACATTTGCAAGAAGAATCAAGAGTACTCCTTTGAGATAGACAGTTGCCAAAAGATTTCAATTTTGAGCTACGTTTCATGTAGTCATTTTACCCAAATAACATGTTTATCATCAAATAGCCTCCAAATCCTTTTGCACATAAGCACTTTTTGCATAAGAGAAATAGGGATGATCCTTAGGCCCCCTTGCTTTTTATGGATAGTCACCTCACTCCATTTGACTTTAACTTTCTTAGAGTTCCTAGAATTCCCAGCCTATAAGAAAGCTTTCATGATGTCCTCAATCTTCTCAGTTACTTTCTTAGGTAGAATAATATGGGATATCCATTAAATATAAAGGTTTCCAAGAACAAAAATTATCAGAGTAACCCTTGCAGTAAGTAACATAAATCTATTCCTTCAGATATTAATTCGAGCTTAATTTGATCTTTCCTACGAGTGAAATACAACCCTTTCTTTGAATGTTTATAAATTAAGTGGACTGAAAGAATGTGTTTAATGCGCCTACTTAATCTTTACTAATAAATCCAATCTTTTTTTTTTGAAACTAAGCAAACTTCATTAAGCAAAAAAAAAAACGAAACATCAACCCAGAAGAGGCACCTAACCCAAAGCCAAGAGGCTTTACCCCATAACACCCGAACCTAGAACCTCTTCTGCATTGACAA
>JAOSBM010000205.1:6295711-6306146 GCA_027568955.1 Erythroxylum tenue
ATTGGTCAATCGGATCAAAACACAACCATCGAAATCAAACACAACTAGGTAGATTATGAGAGTTAATGCAATCATCCAAATGACATATATGAGACTTCATATATTAAGCACAAAAATTCTACAAATAACCATGTCCAAATCCCAAAATATTGTTCAGCACATGATTAAACTCTAACCATGCTAATCTAGTTATATCGTCATAAGCTCTAACTAAGAGTTATTACAACAATATAACTAAACTCCAGACAATATATGATTACTCCCCTTTTGAAGCCCTCGGTGAACTCAAGCCATCGCTACATCTTCAAGTGGATCGAAAACCTAGCCAAGCATAACTCCGGCGATGTCCATCACTGCTGAAATCTCGACGTTAGACATGGCTCCAAAGACTGACTGGGGAAGTGATCCGTGAATGGTGGTTGATGATCAAAGATGGGAAGGCGCGAGTGGAGTGTGGGAATCATCCGTCTTGGTGGCTGCCGAATCTGCAAAATAGAAGACAATGAAAAATCGCTCGTGTCTAAATGATCTAATTTGGCAAAAATAGCTGATGATAGATGCTGGACGGGCCGGTACAGTGAGGGAAATTTCCATTTAGAGTCTGGGGCCCCGTCTGTACGTCGCGACGAAGGAATTAAAATGCGTCGTGACGTGTGGTTCTGCTTGCTCGTCGCGACGTGTAAAATGATATGCGCCGTGATGTGTAGAATTCGCTTGCTCGTCACGACGTGTCCAATGATGCTCGTCGCGACGCCTGTAAGAAAGAACTCACAACCTGTTGACTTTCTGGTTGACTCCGTTGTTCCTATAATATAAAATAATACTTTGCAGTATCAATTCTCCTCATGAAAAATTACAGAGAAATTAATATTAAATCGCGACAATTTACTAACAAAATGCAAATCACAAGAGCTCATTATAAGGAACCAATTTAAGCACAAAAGTCATCAATTGGGAGTCAAGAAGTGCATAAACAGATATGAAAGTGCAGCCAATTTGTAATGTAAACTTGGCTCAATCAGTGACTAATATGAAAAGAGATTAAAGCACATAATGAACGCAAAGAGCCACACGCTTAATGATTAATGGGCTCAGTATCCACGATAGGTGCGGGACAATATCTGAAATGAGCACAGTATCCACAACGGATACGTGAGAGTTAAATAGGCACTCGATCACAACAAAGTAAAAATAGAAGTGAGTCTCATGTGCATTTACATCTATATTTTTACATGTGTTCATGAGATTGATTACTAAGAAGTGTTGAAATGTGTTGTTATAATGATGTTCAATACTTGTGTACATATTGATGATATGAAGAATTGAGATAAATGATTGGATTATTATGAAATTAATATATGAAATCTATGTATTCATAAGGTGCTTATTGAAACATGATGAGTAATGTGATATATGTATGGGATTGAAATTTGGATTAGGTGTTATACTGACTAAATTGTGTTTAAGTCATTTGCATTATTGGATCCAGGATCCACACATTCATTCATTTTACCACTTCTGGCATTTAAACTGCATTATGAGGGAGAGGTGATGAAATGTGGTTTATAAGTGAGTACTCCAATAGGAAGTACTACAGTGAGTAAGGAAGTCTGTAAAGGGTGAATCATTCGGATTGATCAGGCAGAGTTGAAGGTCGACTTGATATTCTTGCAGTTAAAGGAGATAGATCTCATATTGGGTATGGACTGGCTTACTGCTTATAGGGTGGTAATAAATTTTTATACTAAGGAAGTGACTATTGAATTCCCTAATCAACCAAGGGTTATATTTTGAGGTGTTAGTCAAGTAGTTCCAGCTAGACTAATTTCCTCAATACGTGCCTTTAGACTGATCCGTTATGGATGTGAGACATACCTAGGCTATGTAACTGATACCCGAACTAAGCAGATAATAAGGGATATTCCTATTGTTAGGGATTTCTCGGATGTGTTTCCCAGTAAGTTACTGGGATTACCCCCAGAAAGGGAGACGAAGTTCACCATTGACTTAGTTCCAGGTACTGCTCCTATATCGATTCCTTCATATTGGATGGCACCTGTTGAACTTAAGGAATTAAAGATCCAGTTACAAGAGTTATTGGATAAAGGTTTTGTCAGGCCTAGTGTATCACCTTGGGGAGCTCCAATGTTGTTTGTGAAAAAGAAGGATGTGACATTAAGAATGTGTATTGACTATAGACAGTTGAATCTGGTAGCAATGAAGAATAAGTATCCTTTATAGAGGATTGATGATTTACTTGATCAGTTATAAGGAGCTCAGGTGTTTACTAAGATGGATTTGAGATCAGGGTATTATCAGCTGAAGATAGCAAAAGTTGATGTACCAAAGAGTGCATTCAGGACCAGATATGGGCATTTTGAGTTTTGAGTGATGCATTTTGGGTTAACAAATGCTCTGGCAGCTTTTATGGCGTTGATGAATAAGGTGTTCCAACTTTATTTAGATCATTTTGTGTTCATAAATGATATTTTAGTGTACTCGAGGAGTAGAGAGGAACATTTTGAGCACTTGAGGTTAGTCTTGCAGATTATGAGAGAGAAATAATTGTATGCTAAGTTCAATAAATGTGAATTTTGGCTTGATCAAGTAATATTCTTGGGTCATATAGTGTCTGGACAGGGCATACAGGTAGACCCAAAGAAAGTTGAGGCATTGATGAAGTGGGAAGCCCCTAGAAATGTGTTTGAGAATCGAAGTTTTCTAAGGTTAACAGGATATTACAGGAGATTTGTCGAGGGGTTTCCATTGATCTTAGCCCCTTTGACAAGACTTTTGAGGAAGAATGTACCTTTTAGATAGACTGATGAGTGTCAAAGTAGTTTTAAGGAGTTAAAACATTGGTTGACTACCATACCAGTGTTATATATACCATCAGGATCTGGAGGATATGTAGTGTATAGTGATGTTTCATACCAGGAGCTAGGATGTGTTTTGATGCAGTATAGCAGAGTGATTACATATGTATCGAGACAGTTGAGGTCCTATGAATTTAATTATTCGGTTCATGATTTAAAACTTGCTGCAGTGGTGTTTGCTATAAAAATTTGGAGAAATTATCTGTAGCGTGAGACATTTCAAATATTTACAGATCATAGAAGTTTGAAATATTTGTTGAGTCAGAAGGAGTTGAATATAAGACAAAGGTGGTGGATTAAATTATTTAAAGTCTA
This sequence comes from Erythroxylum tenue, assembly GCA_027568955.1. NCBI lineage: Eukaryota > Viridiplantae > Streptophyta > Magnoliopsida > Malpighiales > Erythroxylaceae > Erythroxylum > Erythroxylum tenue. The sequence continues at coordinate 6,298,903 of JAOSBM010000205.1, forward strand.
TAATTGTACAATTGAGTATCAGCCTGATAAAGCTAATGTTGTGGCTGATGCATTAAGTAGGAAATCAAATAGCAGTATGGCACAGATTCAGACATCAATGTTACCAAACCTAGTACAATTGAGAGCACTGAATGTTGAGCCAAATTTGGGACAGAACGAACCATTAATAACTACATTGAAGATTAGACCAGTATTGTATGAAAGGATAAGAAAAGCTCAAGGAAAGGGTCGAGAACTTGTGAAGCTTAATAAGAAGTTGAAACAGAATTCGAGTTCTGAGTTTGAATTGAGAGACAATGTATTGTGGTTAAAGAAAAGATTATGTGTACATGATGTTAATGATCTGTGAAAAGAAATTTTGGAGGAAGCTCATTTAGCAGTTTATGCTATGCATCCTGGTACTAGCAAGATGTATAATACTCTAAAACAACATTTCTAGTGGTTAGGGATGAAGAAGAAAGTAGCGGAGTATGTTCCTAAGTGTTTGACTTGTCAACAGATTAAGACAAAGCATCAGAATCCGGTTAGGATGTTACAATCATTGCCAATTCCAGAGTGGAAATGGGAAAGGATTACTATGGATTTTATTATGGGTTTGTCGAGGTCTCTGATGCAACATGATGCCATATAGGGCGTTGTTGATAGATTGACAAAATCGGCCCATTTCTTACTTGTGAGAGAAAATAATACAGTGGATCAATTAGTCCGGAGGTATGTTAATGAAATAGTGAGATTACATGGAGTCCCATTATCCATTGTGTTTGATTGGGATCCTAGATTTCCTTCTAGATTTTGGCGTAGTTTATAGACAGCAATAGGCACAAGGTTTAACTTTAGTACAACATTTCATCCTTAGACAGACAGACAGAGTGAGAGGACAATTAAAACTGTTGAGGATATGCTCAGAGCTTGTGTATTGGAATTGCAAGGAGCATGGGATAAATATGTAGCTCTTATTGAATTTGCATACAATAATCATTACCATAGTAGTATTGGTATGGCTCCATATGAGGCATTATATGGTAGGAAGTGTCGCACGCCTTTGTATTGGGATGAAGAGGGCCTAAGGATTGTTCAAGGCCCAGAAATGATTCAAGACACTGTTGGTAAGGTGAAATTGATCCGTAGTAGAATTAAAGCGGCCCAAGATAGATAGAAAAGTTATGCAAATCAACATTGAAGAGATATAGAGTACCAAATGGGAGATAAAGTGTTTGTGAAAGTATCGCCTTGGGGAGGAGTGTTGAGGTTTGGTAAAAAGGGCAAGTTAAGCCCTAGAGGCATTGGTCCATATAAAATTACTAAAAGAGTTGGACCATTGGCCTACAGGTTAACATTACCAGCTGAGATGACTCAGATTCGTAACGTGTTTCATGTTAGTATGCTTAGGAGGTATCGGTCAGATCCGACACATATCTTACTGACACGGGAGGTTTAAATTGCAAGTAATTTGAGTTATGTGGAGGAGCTGGTTAAGATAGTAGGTTATCAAACTAAACAATTGAGAAACTGAGTGATCCCATTGGTTAAAGTCCTTTGAAGGAATCATTCGAGAGAAAAAAACTACATGAGAGACTGAAGAGAACATGAGAAAACAATACCCCCGTCTGTTTGATCAATCCTAAAAATTTCAAGGTCAAAATTCTTAAGGGGGAGAATTGTAATAGCTGATTTGTTTTTTCAAATTGAGGGATTAAAATAAACTATGGCATAGAACCCATAACATTAAAAATTCATGAATTGCATTTCATTCATAGGTATATCACTATCATACACACATGAATTATGGTTTAGTACACATTGCAAAGAATGTATATGCACTTAATTGACTTATTCTGGGGTATGAAAAGGTTAAAACGATCATAATGTGAATTGTGTGTTTTTTATGCCTTGCATTTTGGTTTGCTTTATTACAAGTAATAAATTTGGTACAATTTGGAAAATTGATGAATTAAAATGTACATTTGTCCTAGGAAAAATGCCAAATGGTAAGACAAATGGATACATGGCAAATTAGGATGATTAAGCCTATGAATAAGTGACATTTGGCATAGATGAATGAGTGACAATTGGCATGAGTTATTAATTGACAAATGGGAGCAATGGTTGTGTGACAAATGGACTAAGTAATTAAGTGACATATAGCAACTTATATACTTGACAAATGGATACCATGCCTATAGACATATGTCAACTTAAGATGGTGACACCTAGCACCTTAGGTGTTAAGCTCCTGCAGGTGTAATCCTAGCTATGTTCATTCTTCACTTTTTTTCTTCTCACACACCACTGAAATCCTCTCAACCCTTACAACCCTGAGTTTTTCCATGTTTATGTCCAATTTCTACATCAATAATCCAAACTTTACCCTTCATAAGATAGTTAAAGAATCATATTATTGTTGTTTCCTATCCTAGCCAAGAATCATTCTATTGCTATCTTGAACATGTGTTGAATCTTGCATGCATATAAGGCAAAGTTGACCTAATGAATTGAGCTGGAATTGGAGCTAAATACGTAAGTAAATGATTGTTGTTTATGGCATGTTATAGTAGAAAGTTTATGTTGTTTAAATTGGGGATTGATTGTATGTTATGTTGATGAAGAGGTTGTACTGGAAATTGATGGAAGAACATGAATATGTTATGTTGTGTTCTTGATGTATGAACTGTATGCTATAGGTTTTTAATATGAATGAATTCAATTGAAATTTGAAGTACAAGGAAGGTGAATTGATTTCAAAAAGAGGTGCTAATATAGTGTTGTTAAAATAGGAAAGAATTAGAACTACATGTATGATCAAATGAATGACATAATCTGCTTTGGTTTTAATGCATGGAAGATAATAATTTGTGAGTTTCCTAATAAATGATTTTAGAAATTAGATTTGGAAATGAATTTGATGAGGTATTGAAGCTTGAGTAAGGTAGAATCAAGGTGAAATTGATGGAATTTGGTGAAGGTGTGTCGAATGGAAGTAAAGAAGTCAAGTTTTGGAAACAATTTGGAGGCTGTGAGTGAGTGAACCTCGATTCACTCATCCCACGATCGCGGAATTTATAATGTTGATTCTCATGGTCATGGGAAGTACTTTGGAAGGAGAAAAGGTTGTTTTTAGGTAATTGTTGGACAATATAAGGTTAAGTCACTTTATAATGATGTAATTGGATTTGAATGGGGTTGAAATGAATCTAGAAAGTTTCTTGATTAAGTGATTAAGTGTTTTATAAGTTTAAGTTGTTAATTGAGGTTATAAATTAAGCAATGGAGTGATTGATATCAATGTATATGAATTTGAGAAAATATGAGTTGTTAATGATATTAAGATGTTCATGTGTTCAAAGGATAGAAGAAATGTTTTAGGTAAGATTGAATGAGAATTGAGAAATTGTGTGAATATTTAATACTTGCAAAGAATTGATGATTGTATTATTGATGAATTTAGGGTAATCAAACTTACCTAAAGTATAACCTAATGACAAACTAGTCATATGCAAGCTATGATGAATGAATGAGCAAGATTTGTGAATAAATTAGATATCCAGGATAATCAATTGAGCATGCATTGAGCATACCACATATACATGTATGATTGAGTACTTATTTGATTAAACAAGTTATTAATGTGTACATATGTGTGTATTATATGATTTAGAAGCAAACTTGATGACATCATCCAGACATTGCCGACTCATTGAGGCAATAGCTATCTGGAGCTTACTGTGAGTTAACCTAGATGTTTTCTCACTATGATTGAATTGTTTTGCTTAATGTCAATTACTGAATTGTAATGATATGATTGTGATAATTACAGACATTATTGGTCCAAGGAGCTGAATATTCGGGAATGTACTGGAAGTGTTTACTGATTGTATGTGAATGGGGAATTGTATACACAACTAAATGTTGAATGCCAGACTTAGATCCGATGATTGTGATAACTGACTATGTATATTGAATGAAAGTGATTGATAGCATATTATGTGAAATGTTGTACACCATCACATACATATGCATGATCAGATAAATGAGTTATGACCGGAGTGACCAACGTGAAAAGAGCTTAAAGCTCATAATGTACACAAAAAGCCACAAGCTTAACGATTAATGAGCTTGGTATCTACAATAGGTATGGGACAGTATCTGAAATAAGCCCGATATCTACAACAAACATGGGACAGTTAAATAAGTGCTCGGTCACAACAAAGTAAAAATGGAAGTGAGTCTTATGTGCATTTACATCTATATTTTTACATATGCTCATAAGATTGATTACAAAGAAATGTTGAAATGTGTTGTTATGATGATATGTAATACTTGTGTACATATTGATGGTATGAAGAATTGAGATAAATAACTAGATTGTTCTGAAATGACTATATGAAGTCTTTGTATTCATAAGGTGCTTGTTAAAACATGATGAGTAATGTGATATATGTATAGGATTTGAATTTGGATGAGGTGTTATACTAGCCAAACAGTGTTTAAATACATGAGATGTTTATGTTCTGCTTGAGTTAGCACATCGATGATGGTTCACTCACTAAGTTTGGAAAACTTATCAAAATTGCAACGTTGATATTGCAGGTACTGAAAGGAGACTTAGCTTCTAAAGAAATCTAGTTAAATTCTAGTGTTGTTTATTTTGGAACAAGAAATGGCTCAAAGTTCTGGTCAGTTGTTATTTGAAGAATTTAGATAGAGTGTTTCATATAGTTTTTCATCTCATGTAGAATGTTTTGTATAAACAGTATGAACATAGATGGTGTTTTTGTATTGTACATGTATGAATGGTTTGAATTGAAATGACAATGTAACTTATGTTTTGATAATGAAATGGGATGAGTTAAAACTTAAAATACCTATGTTCTGTATGATGCCATATAAAATGAATGTGATCGCTCTAACATATCATTCTCATAGGGTATGTTCTTTGACCACGCGTCGTTACGCTAGTCAAAATAAAATAACTAGACTATTACTGTAGAGTGGTGAGTCTAGGTCGATCCCACGGAGAGTGCGTCCAACATCCCACTACCATAGGGTACATACCCAAACATTTAAGAACATTCAAGTACATATCCTATGATAATGGCATGTTAGAGAAAAAACAACTCCAATTTACACATGGCATCAACTATCATCATTTGAAAGTCAGCAAATTTTAAAATCATTCATTGCATTAATCCACAAATTTTTCTACACTATTTCCTTAAGACAAATATTTACACAACCTCGTGCAGGTTCTAACAAAAACTACAAAATACAAGATACAACACTTCTGGGGCTAGCTGATAGACCTCTGAGCCATTACAAAATCCAAAGGGTCCTTTAGTCCTATCTAAAGAACTAGGTTTCCGGTCTCATACCTGAAAAATCACATTGTAATTTTTATGAGTTTTGCGAACTCAATGAGTAAACCATCATTGATGATTTCACCGGATCACAAACACATAATACACATGTCGCAACACACATTCAGATCATAAATACATACTAGATGTTCACACAACATAGTATACCATAAGATCACACAATTTACATTGCTAAGTATAGCAAATAAATCACATCAATTTATCACTCATTCAGCTTTGCAAATCATTCAATAAATTTAGTCTTATCATATTATATGCATGAGACTCACATTCTTTCTTATTGTTGTGACCGGGTGCCTATCACAAACTTATACAAATACCAGCTAATAGGGCTCAGTCAAACAGAATCACAGAGCATAGTTCTATGTGCAAAATCAGAAATCACGGAGCAAAGCTCTATGTGGAAGCACTTCATACCGGAAACTCAAGTCACAACGCCTTTATCTGAGCATGCATTTTATGAAATGCAACAATTTCAAAAAATCTCATATATCACAATCTTATACAAATGCTCAGACAAGATTTCACAATCATCGGACCTAAGCCTGGCATTCCACTTTCGTTGAGAATCAAATGTCAAATTCATATCAAATCAAAACACTCCCAATACATGCCCAACTATTAAACTCCTCGGACCTCAGGTCCGGAATTCAGAAACAACTCACAAACATTTCAATAATAATGGAAGTGTAATAAATCAAATTAAATTCAAATCAAATCAATCCTAGGAAATCATCTAGGTTAACTCACTGTACGCTCCAATAAGCTATTGCCTGGATGGTGCAGCAATATCCGACTAACGTCCGATATGCTCCTTTAAAACATACACAACACATTCACAAATATCACATTTTTGCACAAAAGTACAAGTGTTCTTTTATGCACATCAATGTGTAGAAAGTATGCACAATGCATGTTCAATGATAATTTCGGGTATCTTATTGAAATTCTGATCATCGAATCGATTAGATATCAAAGCCCTCATTAACAACATTTGGTACTTATAATTTGGGCCAAACTAAAACAATGTGAAATCAATTATATAACCTAATTGACCACTTCAGATTTTCTACTCATATGACTTCGGGTCAACTTTGTATAATTAATCTGATAGGGTAAATGACAAAATTAGGCAATACTTCCTTATGGAAAGTTGTTCTACAGTGTCTTAAGTTTCTAACGCCTCCAAGATCATTCAATTTGATTTAGTATTCAATGAGTTATGCACAAAATATCACAGACTGTGCACATTTGAACTTTTGGCTAGAACATAATCATCCTCTCTTATTGTACAACTCATATCTTTCATCTCCGATATCCAAAAATTACAAAATTTATATCAATTTAAAGATAAACGAATAGACTACAACTTTGGTGAAGACAAATCAGCCTAATTCGGCCCACATCAATACAGTTTATTCAATAACCACAGGGCATAATTTCTGTCCCTGACGGTGCTTGAGCTTAAGCTATAACTCACTTACATGCCAATTTTGAAACTCATAGAGACATAATTAAAATTCGACCTCTGCAAAAAAAATTGCAGAAATATTTCTCTAGTTTAATATGAATCAAAAAATGAACTCATTCAGAAATCTACAGCTCAAGTTATAATTAGAAAATCGAAGCATGATTATGAAAATTTTCCAATTCATAACATCCAGCAGACTTCCACACTTTCTCCCTCTCAATCATTTTCAAATTAATTCAGATAGCTCTAAATTTTTATGAGGAGAAAGAAAAATGTCCTAGGAATCTATTGGTTCAAGTTCCAAGTTATTTGGAGTTCGGATGAAAGAGTTATAGGCAAAAGATTGAGAGCTGTTCAATTAAAAACTCAAGTTTTTAACCCACACATATAAACCATCA
>JAOSBM010000205.1:6386685-6397702 GCA_027568955.1 Erythroxylum tenue
TATAAAAACAGTGTTTGCCATTCTTCCCTACTATCTCTGTTTAATTAATTTTATTTTGATTGTTTGTGTATTAACTACTTGTTTATTTGTAGAATTCCGCGAAAAAGTTAACGATCTATTCAACCCCCCTTCTAGATCGCTTTCAAAAAGAGGGTCTAGGCTTCGAAACATTCTTAAATTTTAAGTTCCCGCCTTTCGATCTCAGAGGTTATGTGGGACAATGTTCAAGAATATGACTCAAACTATGACAATATCTACGTTTGACAGTAGGAAAATTAGCAAAAATATGGCCAAGAAGATGACAATTCTTACATAATTGACTGCCAGATTGGCGGTCATATTTTGGAGGGGCTTACTGAGGAGTGGCAAGAGCGACTTCAAACTAAGGAGTTTTATCAAGTTCGAGGTGAGTCTCTTCAAAAATAATTTCCTAGATAGCGGTATCCAATGAGGAAAGAGGATTGCAACGGAGCAGGGAGGCTCAAACAGCTTCATACTCAGGACGAAGAGCCATTAGGACCTGAATGAGATGGAGATGATCTTCACTGATTTTGGCCTGAGATAGTTGGTTCCAGATGGGACCTGAGCAAGAAAATCATTAATAGATTGACCCACTTTTTGTTTGATATAATGAAGATTAGTCTACAAGTGATAATAATAAGCAAAGCCGGTAGTTTGATATCGAGTGGCTAATAAATCCAAATATCTTTAGCAGAGTCAAATTAGCAAATTGGATGTGGACAGAGGTAATAGAGGTATTGCGAAACCAAGTGATGATTTGATGATTGTTATTGTCCTAATCCTTAAGTCGGTCCGCAAATTTGCATTAGTTTCGTCTTGCTCTCTACTTGGGGTTATGATGTCTCCGGTAACAAGACGTCAAAACTTGCGACCTATCAAGAAACTTTTCATTGCTTGAGCCCAAATGTTATAATTTGGACCAGTTAAAGAAGCGGTAAAGGGTCGCGAAACGTCAAATTTCTCCATAAGCAATAAAATAGTATGAATAAATTCAGCAAAGAATATAGCCAACAGTGGCCCAGCACAACAGTAGCAGCCTGACGTAAATAACAAAGCAGTCCACTAAAAAACTTTAACCAATCGGTGCCCAACAGTCCAAAGAAAAAGACACGACCAACCAAATTTAGCACGAAGAAAAAAGATCAGAAGTGAAACCAACGGTGAAGGTGACATCAACAGAAACCAGACAAAGCAGGACGACAAGATAAACACGGTGAATCAAGAGGAGCATCAGGACCAAGCAATAGATGGCGCATCTGGGAAAAATGTTGGGAAGCCTAAGGCAACAAGTGGTATCTACGCTGAGCAGTCAAAAGTAACAGATGGCAAATCAACACTAACAGATGGGTGGCTTATGGATGACGCACATGTTGGAGAAGCTGGTGGCACCTAGACAAGACATAGCGACAGATCTAGGCAAGTAGTCGAGGATTAGTAGGAACAGTAGTAAATAGATACTTATAAAAGAGATAGGATCGGAATATTGTGGAATGAATTGTATATTTCCTATACAAAAACAGCCTATATATACAAGAAAATATAAGTTAATTAAGCTACATTCTTATCCAAAATCCCTACAATCAAGTTATCGATCCCTATAATCAAGCTATCTACCAAATTTACAATTGAACACATGTTAATCATGTTAACATAACCATTAAGTGTCAAAACGTTTCTTGTTTTTTTTTTCAAGCGTGAGTTTGGTGGTAATACTTACTGCGACTACTAAAGTTCAGATTAATCGATTAGAAGAAAAACTGAAATTAGATGTCCAAAATATTTGTGTGATTGGAGGACATGAAAATTTAATGACAAAATTATAGTGTTAGAAAAGGTTGACTTTTGTAAAGTTATGTATCTTTTCTAAAGTTTTCTCATTGAATAACAAGTGACTTATTTGATCAATGGTTAGTAATTGATAGTCTCTAATTTTGTATTTGATGCGCCATTTCTTTTGAAAAAATATTTTTAATGTTAACTTTATTTCAAAAAGTTTCTATTTGATTCTTATTTTTTAACTGGAAAAACACCAAATATTATAAAAATAATTATTAAATAAATCACTCATCATAATTATTAATTATGAAATTGAATTGATTTACCCACAATATAGTAAATATTGTAAATTACAAACCATAATTAGATTCATATATCACATTTTAATGAAATGAAATGGAACGGTTTATAATGGAATGGAATATAAATGAATGTAATATTAGAAAATTATTATTTCTGAGGGATGAAAAGGTTCATAATATAATACAGTGAAATATTGTTTAAAAGAAGAGTTTATAATGTAATATAGTAAAAAATTATTTATCATTTTACATTCCATCCTCAATCTCTCAAGTTTCTCATTTTTACTGTTTAGGATGAAATGAGATGTAATATAAAACCCTCCTCTTTCATCTCATTCTATTCATTTCCATTATAAACCCTCCTCTTAAACGATATAATAATATTACATTTTATTCAATTCTATTAATAAACCCTCCACTAAACATAAACTTAATTAAAAAAACACACAAATAACATAACAGAAACTTAAATTGATAATTTTGAAGTAACAATTACAAATAGTTGGAAAAAGACAAAAATTTGAAACAACTTATACACTAGCTAGAGATAAACTGGAATATTATTAGACTCGTCTAAATTTTGCGCTCTTTGAAGATTTCTACTAAATATTGTACTATTTCAAAAAGAGCTCTACTTGGTGAGAATATATTTTGGTATCAACGAAATGATACATAATAGATACTTGATCTTAAATTTCAATGTTAGATTTGGATACGATGGAACTCATAATCATAAACACTTTTCCACAAAAGTTAATTCTTGCCAAGTTTATGATCATTGAACCCAGGTGAGGTTTTCTTACAAAACAAATTGGATTCCACAATAAGCATCATTCACGAAGGTGGACAAAATGGAAAATAACAAATCTCCTCCTCATTCGAGTAATTCAAGCCCATCACATCATTTTTTCCCCAAAAAATTATCCCCGAAGGCCTAACTGATTCGACCATTGCTATTGGAAAATTATACCCAGATTGTAATTTTGTTGTGTTTTTTTGTTTGTTTGTTGAGAATCGTTGCATTAACTGCTAGTCCTTTAACTGGTTGATTCTCTCGATCTCTCGCTAAATTACATAGTTGGTTCTGTCACAACTTTTGGATCTTTTTCCTTATCATCGCTATATAAAGAGGACTACACTCACCTACCACGCAATCCAATACAAAGTCTTTGCATTAAGCTGGTTATACTTTCAAGTTGCAATGGAGAAATCTGGACATGGCCGTGATGGCATTTACAGGTCTCTCAGACCTACCCTCGTCGTCCCTAAAGATCCCAATTTGTCTATGGTTTCCTTTTTGTTTAGGAACTCCAATTCATACCCTCAAAAACCAGCTCTTTTTGATGCAGATTTATCCATCTCCTTATCTTTTGCACAGCTCAAATCCACTGTTATCAAGGTCGCTCATGGCTTACGCCATCTGGGTATCTCTAAAGGTGATGTGGTTCTTGTCTTTGCACCTAATTCATATCAATACCCTATCTGTTTTTTGGCCATCGTATCAATTGGTGCTATTGTAACAACCGCCAATCCTCTGTATACTACCACCGAACTATCGAAACAGATTAAGGACTCAAATCCCAAGTTGATCATCACCATCCCAGAGTTGTGGAGCAAAATTAGAGACTTTAAGCTGCCAACTGTGTTCCTAGGACCCAAGGAGTCTGCTTCTGCAAAACCCAGTTCAGGAATCAGAAGTTTCCACGATTTGGTCGAGTTGGGAGGGTCTAAATCTGAATTCCCTGTGACTACTATAAAGCAAACTGATGTAGCAGCCCTTCTGTATTCTTCAGGAACGACTGGGACCAGTAAGGGACTGATATTGACTCATGGGAATTTCATAGCTGCATCATTAATGATCACTATGGACCAAGAAATGGCTGGTGAAATGCACCACGTATTTCTCTGTTTCTTGCCCATGTTTCATGTGTTTGGATTGGCAGTGATTACTTATTCGCAGTTGCAAAAGGGCAATGCGATTGTATCCATGGGAAAGTTTGATTTTGAGATGATGTTGAGGGCTGTGGAGAAGTATAGAGTGACTCATATGTGGGTTGTGCCTCCCATAATCCTGGCTTTAGCTAAACATATTTCTGTCCTGAAAAAGTACGACCTTTCTTCATTACAGCATATTGGCTCTGGTGCAGCTCCTCTGGGAAAAGATTTGATGGAAGAATGTGCCAAGAATTTTCCTCATGCTGCAGTTGCGCAGGTAATTAGCAACAACCTATTGCAATTCTTCATAGAATGATTCAGGCTTTACATATTATAGATACTCTGTGCTATCTACCCTTTGATGGTTGCTTGCTTCTAAATATGCTGTTTCCACATAAGACAGCCTGTTCTCCTGCATCTAAAATGTTGGCCTTTCAGGTCTAGCATCACGACACATAATATATGGCATAGGTCTGCACCATGAGCGAGCTTTGTACATTAAAATGATTATGGACCTTTCTTAAATTGTTATATTTCACACCTAGTGTTTTTGAAGGTGGCCGAAGGTTTGGTTCCTTTGAGGAAAGAAGGATAGAATTACATATGTTCCTCTGAATACCATGTTCGCATCTAGATATTAAGTCAAGCTTAGTTTTCCCTAAACCAACTTATATTTTCAGACGAAGCAAAAATTTTATCCATAATGATTAATTTGCACTTTTTCTGCCAAGCCATACATACAGTAGTTTAAAATAATCTTGATATAGTTTATGTTCGTCTGTCAATGGTTATTCGTCATGGATGCAGTTTGATTTTCCATTAAGCTCACTGACAGCAATGATGAACCTCTAAGAAGGAACAAACTAATGTTAAAATAATCCATGAGCACTGCTACAGTTGGCTCTTGCTTAGAGAAACGAAGAAGGAGAAAAGAAATGGAAACATGTTTTTAGTTTTCCTACCAATGCTTGTTCAGATTACAGAAATACATACCATAGTATTGATGGTCAGGATTCAAAAGAGTCTGCTGTTTCCCGTTGTCCCAACAAACAGAAAGATAAACCACAAAGAAAAAAGAAACACTAAAACATGACACTCATCTTGATGTAGGTCTCTGTGCTTTCAGGGTTATGGTATGACTGAAACTAGTGGCATCATCTCAATGGAGAATCACAGGGTGGGTACTCGACATACTGGATCAGCTGGAACGATTGCTGCAGGAGTGGAGTCACAAGTAGTTAGTGTAGACACTTTGAAGCCTCTTCCTCCTAATCAATTGGGGGAAATATGGGTCCGAGGACCCAATATGATGCTAGGTAAGAATACTTACAATTTTGTTTTTGAAATTTAAAAAGGAAATATATTACCAAAGCAGAAACTTATACACAATCCTCCTCAAGGATCCTACAAGTAGTAAGAAACTACACTACACAGAATGTACAGCAAATTACAAAACAAAAATCAGATTAACCATATCGCTCTTAAGTTCTTGGCTAATGTTGTCTTGCTTCCTTTTGGCTATTATAGTCTCTCTAATCAAGTTGACAATTGCCTCGGCAAGTTCATATTTTTGCTGCTCCTCATTTCTGTAAATTCTCCTATTTCTCTCCCTCCATATATAATAGATCACCATCTGGAAGGAAGTCTTGATGACAAATCCATCCATTTGACCAGAGTTGGAATACCGAATAATAGAGTTCAGTGTTTCATACCAATCAAAGGAGAACCTTGAAAGTCTAACCATGTTCAAAATTCTGCTCCACATCAATTTGCTATATCCACACTCAAAGAACAGATGATTTCTACTCTCATTTGTTTACTTAAGAGGCATAGTGGATCGTAACTCCCAAATCAATGGTCTTTAGTTCTCAATTTGTTCTTTATAACTAACCACAAGAAAATGGCAGATTTGGGACTCAATACCTGCTTCCATACGGTTTCGGCCCATGGGACTAACTCCATTGGTGCCACCTGTAGATTATGAGCCGATTTATTATTGAATATCCCGCTAGCATGTACAGTCCATATCATCTTATCCTTCCTTCGTATAGTAGGCAACTCAGGTAACTAGTTTTCCAACAATTGAAAATGCCTAAAATTTCGGATCCTATCCCTCTCCTGTATGAACCATGCAACTTTAGCCTTCCTACGAATCCTACTTCTTAACACTTGTAAGTCATTACACATCCAAAGAGGACCGAAATCAGTCCAATTATCAAACCACCACCAAATGTCTTACGCCATCTCCTACCCTAAACTTACAATTTGTTAATGTGAAGCTGCAGTTCTGAATAATCTTTTATAAAACATGATATTGGACAACTCCTATTTGCCTTTATGGAAAAGAGCTTAATAATGAATCTCATTGTCCAGTTTTGCTCTGAAATTTTGATTGAAATTTTGGATAGACATCCCTGTTATACAGTAATCATCCTGTTAAGTTACTTGATTAACACAATTATTTATTTGTGGAGAATTGACTTCTACTTCGTCTTATCTCTTATATGCTGGCTTCCAAGGTCATGAAATCATGTTTCATATCACTTCTCATGGGTTTTTGCTAAACCACTTTCCTCTTTTCATATTGGAGACTGTGTGGCTGTTTTCTAAAGTACTTTAATCCTAATTTTTCCCTTTTCACTCTTTAAGTTCCTCTGGAAAGAGATTGAAAATTCTTCTATGCCCTTGATAATTGCCTTGAAATATCAGTAGGATTATCAGACCTTTGTCAAGCATTACAGAGGTACGTATAAATGGTTTTTAAAACAACGTAAGAAAGCTAAGGTTAAAATTCAAATGAAACCAGGCCATTTATGAATGTAATCTAAGATCTCACGTATATTCAGTGGCCCCCTAAATAAATATTAACATTACCCTTTTGCGTGTATTAGCAGTCAGCTCGAATCTCATCCCAAATGAAGGTTTTGCATAAAGCTCTGAAGTCTCTTAGTTACGTTACAGTTTTCTTACCATTATTTATTTCCACTCCATACGAGGTATTCATTTGACATCACTTTGAGATTTTGAAATTCATTGGCAGGTTATCTCAACAATCCACAGGCCACAAAGCAGACCATTGATAAGAAGGGTTGGTTGCACACAGGAGATCTGGGTTATTTTGATGAGAATGGACAGCTGTTTGTTGTTGATCGAATTAAAGAACTGATCAAGTATAAAGGTTTTCAGGCAAGTCTATTCCAAAAATAAACACCAGAGCAAACTGATGATATTTTAGTCATTTTGAAAAAGAAAAAACTAAAGTGCTTCACTGAATCGGGGCTGGATGGAAACTGTATTTATGATTTTGTTACCTGTTAATTCTTAATAGATTGCACCAGCGGAGCTAGAAGGGCTGCTTGTTTCTCATCCTGAAATAATGGACTCTGTTGTCATCCCGTAAGTTCAATACGCGTGGTTTTGTACTTGCTGGATACAGCACACAAGTTACAACAAATAAAACAATAATAAATCCTGTCACAACTCACAAGTTCATTCCAGTAATATTTTGGTGACGCAACTTGTAGATTTCCAGATGCTGAGGCTGGTGAGGTCCCAGCAGCATATGTTGTGCGCTCACCCCAAAGTTCTCTTACCGAAGAAGATGTAAAGAAGTTCATTGCTGATCAGGTAAATGATGCTTTAAGGGTAATCTGCGAGATTCCATGATAATCTGAATTCTCAGGGTCAGTGGAGGACTTTGTCATTGGCTTGTTTTTTCCTTCTTGATTATTCGATTGTTTCATTTGCTTTCAATTTCAAACATATCCTCCTGGAGTGGTCTAGTAATGAACCATTTTGTGCTATGAGCATAATATCTCATATATCTTTATTTTATTGTCGTTTTTTTTGGTTAATGTATGCAACCAATTCACTGTTCGTTAGTTGAAGCATTTAGTGTACTTTTACTTGGAAGCAACGTAGCGTTCTGCATTGTAGAATTTTCAAGGTTGAAGACCGATGAACAGGTCAGCAGCTTCTACTTGAATGCGTCTTTAACCAGTTTTTAGTGTTGCAGGTTGCACCTTTCAAAAGATTGCGCAGAGTGACATTCATAAACAGCGTCCCAAAATCGGCTTCAGGTAAAATCCTAAGAAGAGAGCTTATTGAGAAAGTGAAGTCCAAGTTATAATATTGTATATTTCCAAGGCAAGAAGCTGTCGAGTATAGAGACTTGTCTGTAAGACTGTAACTGTAAGATGCACAATTAATTCAAGTCCAAGTCACAAGGTTGTAATATTTAGTTCCAGCCTTCCAGGGGCAAGCGTCATTTTCGCTTACATGTACTGGTAAGTTTCTGAATACTATACAAATGTGTGAATTTATGCTGAATGAATATTTTAAGCAACAGTTCTTAACTGAAATCTAGAATAGGTAACAAGTAGCATTTTGTTTAACCAAAACCATAAATGACCAAATGGGCAACCATAAAAAGAACATAATTACAAATGACCAAAGCAAAATCAATGAGCGTAAAGATTTGGCCGTGACAGCGATGCTTTGATGTTACTTGTGTTTATTACAGTAAAAATACAAGTTTTAAAACCCGTTTAAAAATTCTGACATGACTCGGGAACCTGCAAGTAGAGATGGTAAAGATCAGATATTCCAATACTTGAATATATTATGCTGTAAGAAAGATAATATATAATAGAACTTAGGATACAAATTGTTAATTGTTAAATAATCACCGACTTATATCTCTCTAGAACTAAAGAAATTTCAAGGAAATGAAGAAAATATCTACTTGTATGAGCGTAAGGCAGAATGGAGAAATGTCTTGAAAAATGAATTAATGGCTATAAAGAAATTAATGATGATAAAAAGTTCTATAATATTTTACAATAAGGCAGTTCTAAATAGGACTTGTTGTGTTATGTTGTAAAATAGAATAGAAAAGTTAGATGCTAATGAGTGTAGAATTGAGAGGAACAAATAATATAAAGGAATTTACCAAAAAATATATATATATAAAGGAAGAGACAGATGGTAAAAAGAAGCTTGGCATTTCATTATACGTTGGCCTGTTTGGCAATCAATCAACAAGTTGCATTAGTTGTTAGTTAATTTTATTAGCGGTTAGCTAACAACAAATTAATATAGTTAATTTGATCATCGGATAATATCAACGGTTTATTTAAAGATGTTTGATAAAATTAACTGTTTAGTATTAGCTGTTTACGTGTAAAAATGACTTATGAGGGTATGACTTCAAAAAAAAGATTTATAAGGACATGAGTATTAGTTATTTATATCTTAGTATTTCTTTGAATATTCTCATAAGAATTTAAAAAGAGCAAAAGAAGTCAACACTATCATTCTCTCCAATATCTTCTATCGAGCCTTAAAAACATCGAAAGACTTCTCAATACAACTTCTTAATGATGAATAAGTTCGATTAAAAACTTCTCGAGACCCTCTTGAATTGGCAAGGGCAACTAAAGAACTTGAGTGATCACTGAAATGCCACTAAAAATAAGCTTGAGAATGAGTTTGCTCGGATCACACCAGGAGTTTTTCCTCAAATGCAGCACCAACGAGCTTAATATGAAATTGTATATGTAAAAATGATATCAATTTAATTTATAATTTAAAGAAATATACTTTTTTGTTATTTTAATTTTAATTTTTTAAAATTTAAAAATTGAAACTATATTTTTAATACATTAAATTTAAATAAAATTATTTTAAAACTATTTATATTAATCTCTTAAAATTTAAACTTAGATAAAAATAATTAATTTTAGATTAAATTGAATTGAATTAAACATAATATGCAAGTGATATCAATATTTAATATAATATTATATACTAAATATTGATATCAAAAGGGGTTTAAATATCATATCTATACAAAAGTAATTAATATAATATAATTAGAGATAACAAATTTAAAAGTTTTTAATTTTTTTGAAAATTTTAATATAATATTAAATATTTAAATTTAATCACTAACTTTTTAAATTTTGTATAAATTAAGACAAATTTATATCTCTCTCTCTATATTTATCTCTACCTATCTCTATCTCTATCACTTTAAGTAATTTTTGATAACTTTGGGATATAATAGTCTTTTAGTCCTTTAATTTGAAACACTCCTTGTAGTAACGTTTTCAAAATCAGCGGATTGAGCTCAATCCGCCAATTTAATCAGCTGATTACCAAGCATAATTATCAGCAATTTGACATAGTCAAATATCTAAAACCTTTCAATCTGCCAAAAAATGACTGATAAGTTATTTACCAAACAAGGTCAGTATCATCTTTTGAGAATATTAATTAGTATAATTTTCTTTTACCCACCACTTTGTTCTACATTTGGTACCAGAGTATGTTAAATACATAGGAGTTTGTGAGTTTGTGTTTTCAAGGACACGATCTGGGATTGTGATATGAGGAGATTCTGTCGAAATACAATCACAAACTATGAAGATTCTAGATATGGGATCAAGATAAATTTGGTGAAGTGTTGGGCACTACAAGGGTGTCATAGCAGATCTCGCATCCTCAAGTAGTTTGATCAAGAAGCTCAACAACAATAACTATATGAAAAGATTTATGGAACATTGTTTGTGGTGAAGAGACAATAGAAAATGGAAGATTAGAGCTGGAAATATTATGTTCATGTTATCTGCAATTGTAGAAGATGAACTTTTATAGCAGATTAGGGACTCAACGACTCTGAAGGAGGCTTGGGTGTAGTGCCCCCTTACCGCAGAGTACACACCAGGACGCCCAAAGGTCATTCCGATACATATCCTACGATAAAGGCGAGATACGATCGATCACTAGGTTCACTTCATATGGCATCATATCATTATTCACTTGAAAAGCATTATAAGAAAATCACAATATTTTTGAAACTTACTTTTCCTCATTTCATTTATCAAAATCAAAGGTATACATTGCGTTTTTCCAACCTTTACTATATGTACAACAACAAAATCCAGTACAAAAGTACTACATGAAAGAGGAAAATGTAACAA
>JAOSBM010000205.1:6507934-6519985 GCA_027568955.1 Erythroxylum tenue
TAGAAAATTGAGACAATGAGGAACATTTTTCTAGAAGGAAGTGCTATCAAATTCCTTCAATTGCATGATTAGAAAAAAGGTCTTGATTTTTGAAAGAAGTTAAGCATGATTTAAATAAATTTTGAGGTCTTGCTAGATTAATTATTTTAATTTGTGGAGTTAAATAGCATGTTAATGCGAGTAAGATTATATGACATAGGTTAATTGAATTATAGTGTTAAGGTGGTAAGAATTACATGAGGGGCAAAATTGACAAGTCACTTAAGCATTTAAGTTACAAGGCATATAAGTAAGGGCAAAATGGATATTGTTCAATCATTAATGGTATAAAAGGAAGAAGAAAAGAGTCTCTTACATTTGGAAGAGAGAGAAAACGAAATTGAAGAAAGAAGGGAGAGAGTTTCGTGAGTTTAGAGAAAAAGAAGAGTTATGTTAGGTTTTAATTTTTCTTAACCTTCAAGAGGGATTTTGAGAATGATCAAGAAGGGAAAAAGGAAGAGGAAGGTTAAAGCTTCCATTAGAGCCAAGAAACTCATTGGTGGGTGAAGATTCAAGATAAGTTGATTTTAATCTTTTAGAGTTTTGAAAGGTTTTTGGTTCAAAGAGCTTAGGAAATGTATGGGTATAAGTATTCTAGGATCAATTTCATGCATTTGGTTCTTTGAGTTTTTCAATTTGAATTCTATTGAATTGGGAATTTTTTTCATTGTTAAAGGGAGGCAAGAGAGGAAAGAGGAGCAAGAAGAGAGACATCCTTGAATAAGTTTTCAAGAAAGGAAATTAAGGTGGGTGACATTTTTATAATTGAGTAAATAAGCTATTAAAGTTTCTTTCAAATAAATGGAATTAAATGATTTCCAACTACCTTGAAAATGTGCATTTATTATTCTTTAAGATGGTTTGAGAATGTTCCATATGTTTTTTATATATGAATTTTGTGAATGAATTTTGAGTGATATGGGAATGATTTCAAATTGTTCCATAATTGTTGTATTTGTGACTTTTAGATGATTTGAGAAATGGTTATATGATTGGTATGGGAATTTGGTAGATGAATTGTGAAATGATTAAAGAAATGCATATGAAATAAGTCATGCTTATGAAATCAAGTTTCCAAAAATGTGTCATATGGGCAAAATGTTTCAAGTTCATGAATTACATGTTATATGGGTTTGTGGTGGTCTGTTATGTTTGTCAAGTGCACTTGATTTAAAAGGCCTATCCCGCCTGCCCGCTAGTGGCATGGAGCTCCCTCGCGGGCTCCCATAAGTTCACGGCTACGCAAGACCATTTTGTGGGATTGCGATAACATGTTCTATTCACGGCTACACAGGACCCTATGGGAAATGTGTAGTACGTTCCGTTACAGATCCACCCAAACCATTATGATGTTCTTATGTGTTTACATGTGTTGATAAGTTTGATGAATGTTTAACTTATGTGAATTGTGGTTTTGGTTTGACAAGTTGAGATATAGATGTTTTATGGATTTTGTGATAAAATGCTATGATCATGAAGGTTTTCAAGGGTTTTTGTTTATTACCGATTATAAAATTGTTACCTACGAGTGTTAAGCTCACCCCTACTCCTTCCCATCCGCAGGCGATGAGCAAGATTTCGAGTGATCGAGTTGAGCGTCAAGGCATCACTCCAATTTGCACTTTTGTTCTTTTGAAGTTAGAATTTGTAAACAATGCTTTAATTGCGTTTTGAGAAATTATTGTTTTTGCAAAGTTTGTATTTTTGGATTATGATGTATTTGTGGCTCGCAATGCCCACTAAAGCGTTGTAAACCATTATCTTTTGATGGGAATGAAATACATATACATTATGTTTGTTTATGGCTTTTCAAGTTTTTACGTTGATATTTTCAATTTTCATAAGGGTAGGAATTATGTTCTGAATTCAAGGGAAAATTTGGAAAAATATAGGCAGAATTGGTAAAAATTGTCTTCTTGGAAGTTGTAGATGATCCTTCTAGCTTTCCAACGACATAAAATTTGTAATTTTTGGATATCGGAGTGGAAAGATATGATCATTACAAGTTGTGATGGTGCATAGGATTTTTGTATAGGACAGCTATGGAGAATGATGGGAAATTATGGTTTGGATGAATCAAACGGGTTGAGAATTGAGAGTTTTGTGAGATAGATTTGGTATTTGAATTGATATGAAGTGATTTTGCACTAAAAGAGTTGAATTTGGAAAGATTACGAGTGAATATGATGTTAGATTGGATATAGGAAGCATTGGAGGGGCTTTGGAGGGGTTTGAGGAATCCCTATATCCGTTAGACGGACTTTAGGCCCGTTAAACGGACCTTCTCAGGTGAAAAAGGACCCCCAGCCTCACCAATGTCCATTACATGAACTTTAAGTCTGTTAAACGGACCTTTTCAGGTAAAAAAAAGCCCCCGGGGACATTCACAGGATAGCTTCAGTAAATCTCAATTTTTGACCCTTTTACAAGTAGAATCTCGCTTTTTGGTCTTCATGCAAGTTGTATATCTAAGGTCTTCTTTCAAACAGTCCAAGAACAAACTCAATCAGATATCAATAGTGAAAGTTATGGCAATCGCGCCAAGATAGGTCCAATATGATTGAGGGTGTAAACATGTTCGAGTCTTTCGGGCATAACTTCCTCATCCGACTTCTAAATAAAGTGATTCTTAAAGCAATAGATTGCTAACATCTTTTCCTATCTCTCCATGAAAAATGGTATCTTTTGGAGCTGATTTGAAAAAGTTTGATGGAAAGGAAGTGAGAGGTCGGTTGGGAGAGCATGATTGGGGTATGAACACACTTTAGCTTTTTAAGCATATCTTAAGCCATAAAGCTCCAATTAAGATGATTTTTGCTTCCAAACAAACTAGAGACTTAGAACTATAATTTCTTTGAAGAAGTCAAATTTTGATTTTGATAATTGACTGGTGTGGGCACACTATCTTTTTGGAATGATGACTAATGACCCTGCAGGGTAATGAGCTTAAAGTTTATGACTCTGGATGTTGGACTTTGAAAACAGGGTCCAACATATTATTATATCAGAGCATAAAGATGAACCGATGATGTTCAAGAAAATTCTATTAGATTAAGCTAACGTTTCGTGATAAGAGATTGGGCTCCAGAAATAAGCGGGTCCAACATTAATATTTTTAAAAAATAGATCCTAACTTGACTTTCTGGGGCCCACAAATGAAATAAAAATTATTAAAAACTTTAAGTAAGCTTTAACTAACGGAGTCATCAAGCTGTTAATAATTTCGTAATAATAGAGTTAAATTTTAATATTTTTAAATATTAAGGTGTTAAGTAATCTCTTTATAATATTAAGGTTAAACTTGAAGAGTTATGCAAAATTTGAGGTTAAAATTACCAATTCAATGTAAAGCAAACGTGAATACGAGCTGGGAAAGGAGCCGCGTCGTGGTGGCAACTGTGATATTCTCTTAATAAACAAGGGGTGATGTAGGAATTAGATCAGACACGAAGATAAGGTAAAATCAATTCGTAATGAAGGAATACGCTATTTGTTTCTGTTACTTAAAACCGCTGAATTCTGGTATGGAACTAGCAATGCAAACTCTATCATCAACCTCCTTCACTAGATGTGGAAGTAAGTCTTTTTACTTTCTCTGTCGTATGTTACGAATGTTGAACGTTTTCCACCGACTCTCTACTTATTGTTACTTATTTGAGACATGTCAAGAATGCAATGCTGATCATTGTTGTAAGAAACCCATTAAAAGAAGGTGTCCACTGACCATCTGGTGCTAAAGCTTTTGTTGGGTTTTTTTTTTTTTTTTTGCTGTACTTGCACCTTCTTCATCATTTAGGACTCTACTGCGGCTTACATTAATTGAGCACGAGTCAGTGCGTGTAGTTGAATTATTTCGTGTAGTTGAATTATCTAACCAACTGGGGCTGTTGTTGAGGTTAAAGAGGACTATATTGATTGTCTTTCGAGTTGGGGTTCTTTTTCCTTTAATGGGTAGATTGGGATAAGTAGATAATACCTCGCTGCCTGTGGGTCTGCTGAATAATTTTAAGCATCCAGTCAAGTAAATGATTGAAGATGAACAGGCTCTGTTCTCTCCTTGGCTTTAGTTGTAGAATATCTGGATAAAAATTCTCGAGCGTATGAAACCATCTTTTCTATGAAAAAACGACATTCATTCTAATGAAAGCTTGATGGATTTATAGGTCACTATGTGGATAAACTTTAATTTACCGTTAGTGGCGCCTTTGGTATGGCAACATCTTAATTTTGATGAGGGTGTTATAATCATCTCAAAATGCCATTTTAGTTGCACGCTTTTGGGGTCTTTTAGGAATTTGAAATCGATGCACCCAAATATGTAAGTTGGTTTAGTCTGTCAAATATCTGGTCTTTTAGGAATTTGAAATCGATGAACCCAAATATGTAAATTGGTTTAGTCTGTCAAATATCTTACTTTGATTCGGTGAAGTAATTAGGGAGTCCAAGCCTAAGAGTCAATGCATGCTGGATCCTACTGCTTATTGCTCAAGTGACATCAAGCTACAAAAACAAGGGAGGAAAGCTATTACCATACCCTCCTCCCTACCAGAAACAGCTGCTTCTATTGCAATTGCTGTCACAGTTGTAGGTGCAGCAGCTTCTGTTCTCATAAGAAGAACCAAAACTTCTGAGGAAAATGAGGTAAACCAAAACTTTCGCAATTTCCAATGCAAACTGCTTATTTCCAGTAAAAGGGAGTCCGTGATGGGACTCTAGGAATCTTCAGTTGAACTAAATTCTTTGTGAGGATTGGCCAAAAAACCTAAAATTTTCTCGTTTTAGGAAGTAAAAGATATTGCCCTATCTTTTAGAACTGAGCATAGCTGTATATTTTTACTGAGAGTTGGAAAAACGCTGTACTTCGATTATCATCAAACTTCTTGAGCAATAATTAGCATATCTTGCAGCATTTACATTTCCCTTCTTTTATCAAATTCAAACCATACTAAATTTCTTTCTACTTTCTATCCTGGGACGAATTTCATGGGAAAGCAGAAGAGACGATGCATGCAGAGAATACAATTTGCTTCAAAACCCACAAACATACAAAGAACAAATGACTTACAGAATCTATATTTTCACCTCCCTTAGTCCATCAAATGCTTGTTATCCAGCAATGGTCAAGATATCTAATAGGCATTTATCACAGATCTGATTCAAAGAACAAATAACTTGCAGAATCTAAACTTTGGCCTTCCTTAATCTCTTAAAATGCTTGTTCTGTAGCAAGGTCAAGTTATATTTTAGGCATTCTGTCTCAAATCTTATTCAAGAACAAATAACTTGGAGAATCAATACTTTCAATAACTTTGTAGAATCAATACTTTCACCTCCTTTAATCTCGTAACTGCTTGTTATCCAACAATGGTCAAGTTATCCAATAGGAATGCTATCACAGATTTTAGTCAAAGTATGTGAAGACTGTGGTGGTTCTGGTATATGTTCTGAATGCAAAGGTGAAGGATTTGTGCTGAAGAAACTGTCAGAAGAAAGAGCAGAGCAAGCAAGGAAGACTGCAAAGAATATGGCTACTCGATATACAGCAGGGTACATTTTATATCGTCTTTCTCTGTGCACATTGAGTAGAAGTTGCATGTACATGCATGATAACTTCCTCGCAGAATATCAAGTGCCTTGATGCTCTGGTTTATCCTATTATTTAACTTGTATCAGGCTTCCAAAGAAGTGGAGCTACTGTACGAAGTGCTCATCATCTCGATCCTGTAATACGTGTGGTGGCAGTGGAAAGCTAAGCTACTAGTTTCACGCTTTCAACTGAGATTGGAAAGTTAGGATGGCTCACATTTACACAATTAGCTCGCTGCTATCAAAAACTGCTGTGCTTCTTTGTTAATTAACTGAGAGGAATGTGCATATATGCTGCAACTACACACCCTAAATATTTAGACTTACTTGGAGCTTTATCAAACTTTGTGATCGGATGGTTAGTGAACCAAAATTTTGATAAAATCATGAGTTATAAATGATCAAAGGCAAAATGTAGAGTTCTACCCGGCGAACTTGTGATGGAGTTTAGTAATACTCTAACTAATATTTTTCATTTAATTTGTTGATTTATGCCTTACAATAAATTAGTTGATTGTAGTTTACTAAGATAATTATTAAAAATATTTTTTATCTTATATATATTTAGATGTACACGATAAAATTTATGGGATAAATACATATTACAAATAAAATTATTTTACAATCATAATTATGAAATTTATATTACATTTATATATTATCTCAAAATTGTTTATAGTCATTGTGATGTAGGATAAATAGAAGAATTATGAACTAGTAGTTAATAAGAACAAAATTAGGAAGTGTGGATGATATTAGGTTGCTGGAATATTGGGTTTCAAGGTTGAATTTTAGCTAGGAATGTAGAAATTTCATATTTTGTAAAGCTGGGAATTTAAGGTTTGATTGTTAGAATTTTCGGCTTAGAATTTTAAGGTTTAATATGGTTGGAATATAGGTTTGAGATGGCTAGAATGTGAGGGTTGGAATTTAGGTTAGGGTTACTGGATTTTTTTAGGAAAGAACACAAAGAATGGAAGGTAGGAAACTAGGAATCACTCATAGGGTCTAAGAATCACTATTAGAAGAAAGTATCACACCTTCTAGTTGAAAACTCAAAGTTGTAAAAAAATTCTGGATTGCTTCTTATTAATGAAAGGCTAAGTACATATATATAGTGTTCTTAGAATCCTTATTCTAGCAAGAAAAGGATTTCTAATTTAAATCCTAATACAATAGAAAACATGGAAGTCCTATTCAACTAGGATAAAATATCTAAAATAGAATAACATAATACTACTACTTCCTATTTAATAACGAATCCTAATGCAATATGGATTTCAGCATTTATCTTTAATGTCAACTCAATTCTCAATCCTCATCCCACCAAATTAGGACTTGTGATTGACTAATTTTCTCTTTTATTTCTTATATATACTTTAAGTTCTTTTGCATGAATTCTCCTTGGCTTGTCAGAAGTCGTCCTCGACGTTGAATGTGATAAATACTAATCATATAATTCTGGATTCAACTTCTGAAATTCAAACTTTGAAATCCAAGTGCTATCAGAAATCAGTCTTCCTTTCTACTTGACAAGAAATTGTCGATATCCTCCATTTTTAGTAGCTATAATTTGTTCATCTAGAACATCTTCTATCTCCTCTTTAACATGGGGAATAATTGGAATTCTTACAACTGTAGTAGGGGATCGCTCATCATCTTGTCTATGATTGATAGGTAATTTATCAAATTTTAAATTAAAACATCTTATTATGCAAGTATAAAGATTGGAAATCGCATTAGAGATAGGTATCGTTCCACAGGGATTGGTTAGTCACCACAATTATCCAAATTTCATTTTGTTCAAGAAACTCAAATAATTAGATTTGAAAGATCCAAAATATAAAAATTAAGAGTCATACATACAAACTTTAGGGTTGTCACAAAAGTAAGAACACAAATTTAGAAAATGATGAATCAAAATATCAATTTGACAACTTAGTATTGTCATTACCTAACTATGTATGCTCTCACTTTAGCAATGTTCATTTTGTTTAGTCCAAAATTTCCTAATGTCCTGTTCTTTCACTCTCATTACTTGAACCAAATAAGCCCTGTTTAATGAAGTAAATGAATTATGCAAGCTCTCACTTCCCATTTTTCACTTAACCATTAAAAGGATATGAACAGATTTTTGGACAACCACTTTTTTATTCAAGATCTCTCTCCAAATGACAAGGTAACTTGATATATGGAGTATTCTTGGTGTAAACCCACTCTCATGGAACTTACTAACATATTTCTTAACTTCATATCTCTATGTGAGCTAAGTATGGACAGTCATATAACATAAACATCAAACACATCCATAACATTGAATAAAGTGAGGTACTACATAGTTTAGGTAATAACAACCCTAATAACTACTTAGAAATCCATCAAAATCTCATCCAGTTCAAAACATATCCATACATCCTTCTTAATCAACAAAATACAACAAAGAAGCAAGAAAAGAGAAGAAGTAATGGTTATATGTTGAAGAGCAAAGCTGGAATTCTATGGTAGCAGCTTTGTGTCTCCTTGAAATCCTTTGATTCCACCATGAATTCTCTTGGTTTTCCTCTAAAAAATGTGTGCTTCTCTCTCCTTTGGATTTCTTGGACTGCCTCCCCTTTCTAAGGTTTAAAATTGAGTTTTTATACCCCATTTAATGCTTAAAACGACATAGGAAGGAGGAAGTTGCCAGTTGGAATTTTCCAAAAAAACTCTGTTTTCTATCTTGACTTCATTTGGTGATATATTATTGATTGCTTATCCAAATTGGGGTGAAATTGAATTTCTCCTATTTATTTTGGATCAAAAACGAAAAACATCTAATAAGAATTGTATCTTGCGAAAGCTTAACATTGGTGATGGGTCGGCCTAGGAAAATTTCAACTTTTCTTTGGGTCACATGACTTGCTTTCTCTTTGTTTCTTTTATACTTCCATCCCTCAAAACCACCTTCAAACGTATTAATTAACAATAAAAGTAATTACTTAATCATGCCCAAAACACATGCAATTAATACCAACATAATAAAAGAAAAAGATGCACAACAATGCCATGCAAAATGCATGCAAAACCTAATCTTAAAGACCTAATTCACACACATTCATGCATATTCACATACATTCATACATAATCATGCAATTATATGAAACTAAGACAAAACATAAGCTAAACAAGTTAACAACAATCAATTTATCACAATTAACTAACAAATTATCCTAAGAAAAGTATGTACAAATGCTGCCTATCAACTCCCCCACACTTAAACTTTTTCTTTTCCTCAAGCAAAATTAAACACAAAAATAATCTAAAGAACACAAATACACAAAAACATACACGCATACAATGTCAAAATTGATGGCTACTGACTCGGAACGTAATGTAATCAACTTAATAGTAAACAATAGTTATATCACAAGTTTAATGTATTGACTTATTCCGTTATGCCTAAGTACTTTAATATAAACATACACATCGATCGAGATATAAACAACTCAATTTTAAACCTATGTCACTTATAATCGTGCGTTTACAATTATCGATCATTTAAATCGTTAACTATCTAAGTTATCCTTTCATGAAAATTTTTAGCTAATTTACCATATCAGTAGGGTTTTTATTACACACACACTTTTTCTCTTTTTTGTAATGTTGACTTAGTCTTTTGACGCGATGACAAACATTGGTGTTGAATGCCCCCGGTTACTCGACTAGGCTACGTTTTTTTATTTATTAGGTTGGCTTAGTTGAAGCGTCATTATAGCCTTTTGACGCGAAGACAAGCATTTGTGATGAATGCCCCCTATTGCTCAACTAGATCATAGCTCACAACTGAATACTAGCTCTATTCTTAACCCTTTTTGAGTCAGCGAAATAGTTATTAACACACACTCTTTTCTTTTGTTTTTTAATTTCTTTTAGCTTATTATTTTCATGAAAGGGAAACTGAGATTGTCTACTGATTTAATAACTTCAAATGGTAACTACATGTGAATTAGCAACATTAAGTGTAAAATCAAGTTTCCTATCCTACTTAACACACATGTTTATATTAAAGCTACTTATAATCTAACTTCTTAAGTTAACACATATCACCAGTTCAACAACATTGTTCAAAATTAAGCTAATTCACATAAAATTCCAGCGACTAAACATCCACACAGTCACACAATTTCACACAAAAATTGAAAAAATTTGGCCCATTAACATAAAAACATGAAAAATCATGCAAAACATGCAAAAAATGCATACCACTCCCCCACACTTGAAAAACACATTGTCCTCAATGTGTGAAAGTGATACACAACAAACAATACCACACATAATATATACAAAAAATCATAAATGAATAATTAAAGAGGCATGAGAAAGCTTATTGGTATTAGTGTCGAGGATCATGTTGGTAGTGGCTTCCATATTCCTCACAACGCACACTTTACTTCTTCTTTTCTTGTATCAAAGAAACAAAAACTAACATAAATACAAATATAAAAACAAATATCCAACAAAAATAAACAAAAACGATCCATGCTAGTTTTTAAAGTCACGAGCAAGACTTTGATCACTCACTGGTCATGGGCAGGGTCCGAGAAATATTCTTTCTTGCTCAGTGGGCACTTGTCCTTCATAGTAGGGCTTGCAACAGTGATCATTCACCCTAAAGTTTCTCCATCCTCTTTTTATGAAACCTCTGCACCACTCTATTATCATTTGTTGGTATCGCCATCACCTCAACCCACTTCGATACATAATCAATACTTACCAAAATATATTTGTTTCCGTAAGAGGACGAAAACGGTTCCATGAAATCCATACTCCAAACATCAAAGACTTCAACCTCTAGCATCGAAGACATTGGCATCTCTTCCTTTTTCGATATGTTCCCAATTCTTTGGTAGCTATCACACTTCTTCACCCAATGTTGTGCGTCCCTAAACAATGTTGGCCAATAAAATATGCACTTCAACACCTTTGTGGCTGTCCTATTGGCTCCATAATGTCTTGCATAAGAAAATTAAGACAGTGAGTTAAAATAGCATTAATTTCATTATCAGGAGCACATGTTCGAATCAATCCATCCGCACAATTTCTGTAAAGAAGTGGATCCTCCCACATGTAGTGCTTACAATCATGTTTAAACTTTTTCTACTACTAGTAAGTTAAATTAGGTGGGAGGATACCACGTGTAATGTAATTTGCAAGGTCGGCATACCAGGGATGGTCTAATTCTTGTGTCAAAAGTAGCATCTCATCAGAGAATTGCTCATTGATTTCTTCTTATAAGCTTAATTCCCCTCCTTCCAGCCTTGACAGGTGATCAGCAAAGAAATTTTTTGTTCCCTTTTTATCCTTGATCACGATATCGAATTCATGTAGGAGTAGGATCCACCTAATCAATTGAGGCTTGGCATCCTTTTTGGCAAAAAGGTACTTCAGGGGTGTATGATCTGTATACACAATCACTTTTGAACAAGCAAGTAAGAACGAAATTTATCACAAGCAAAAACTACAGCTAACAATTCTTTTTCCGTTATGGTATAATTAATCTGAGAATCCGTCAAAGTCTTGCTGGCGTAGTGAATAACATGCAACTTTTTATCCTTACACTGCCCTAGAACATTGATTATGGTTTTTCGATATGTGCAGTTTTAATATTTTAACCTCGATATTCCGCAAGCGTATGGGTCGTTCGCATATTATCTAAAGTGTCTATCCCACGAGGAAGGTTAATCTAATCCTAAACTCTAAGGCCAAAACAGATTGCAGAAATTCAACTGTAACTAAGCTGAAACAATAACACAATTCAATCAACCAATTCCACTCAACAATAAACCACGAAATATTAATAAATCAGAAAATTGCAATGCATACATCAAGAATCAACCTAAGGAACTACCAATTGAGAGAAAGGTGAAACTTTTACCTATCTTCAACACTAACCTAATTCATTATGAAATGTCAGATTATTGGCCCTAGACTATCCTAGGGTTGGTTACTCTCTCTTGGGTTATAACCAAAAGCTCTAAATTATAAATCCTAATCAGAATATGAAAAATTGCAATTTCTCAATTCACGATTTATCTAAACTCTAATTAGATATGAAGTTTTCCACTAGACTACCGAAACCTATGTGAGATCTCTCGTCACACAATTACCAATTTGATTGATTTCTCATTCTTATCAAATTACCTAATTATCGTTAGCCTAATTTAATTATTTTTCATCGGTTCACCCTCTCAGTCTAATACCGTTTTATGAAAACGCAGAAATCAATCACAATGAGTCCAATTCACATAAACAATCATATTTTTATTGAATCAAATATAAAAATAACCCGAAGGTGAGTTTAGACAATCTTCAACATTCATAAATCCTATCTCAACAACTATTCCAATTTTATACATAGATAAAAATGGAAATATACTAGAAAATAGA
>JAOSBM010000205.1:6557496-6571269 GCA_027568955.1 Erythroxylum tenue
TGTAGACCCCATCCCCTTCTGTTGAACATAAGAAATTTCTATTAGTCACTTCCTGTTTTATTATTTGTGTCACTTAAACGTAGCACGCTTCTTCTCATTATCTCCACCTTATCAAATTATGTTACCATTTGAATTTTCTTATCATATGCAACATCAAGACTGAAGTTCATGGGCACGCTTCGCTTCTTCTCTAGTTGCGTATCTGAAATAGATTGTTGCATTAACTTATCCTCGCAGAGTCCATGTCAGATATGAATATACATTTTAAAAGTTAAAACAGGTTTTTTTTTCTTTCCCTACATATCTAACGTCACTGCAACATATTGCTGAGAAAATATTTGTTGAAATTTAACTTTATTAAGTTATTCGTGAATCTAAAAAAGGAATATTTACAGAATATAAATGAAAGCAAACGGAAATGAGAAATCTCATTTGCGCAATAGTAAATTTGCATGTAGATAAGATCTTTAAATTCAAAATTGAATTAAATATGTTATAAAACCTTTCAAATATTTGTTAGCTGTAAAAATTACATATGACATGTTCTATTAGATCAGTTTTGATGACTCGAAAATAATAGCTAGCAATGCTCCCAATTCGTTCTTCTTTTGCGTGTTTGGTCCAAAAAAAATACAGAAAAAGAAAGAAAACGAGTTGAGCAATGGGAACCCTTCACAAAGACCATTCACGTGGCACTGTGGGGTCAGCCGTACGGTTTCTAAATGACTAAATCGCGCTTCAGTTCGCTTCTGTCAACACAAGGCTTTCTAGTTTCTCCACGTATCCTCTCGCCCCCTACCCCACCTCCTGCTTTTTTTTTTTTAAATTTACCCCACCTCCTGTTACTAGGCGCTGTCTATTCTGTCCACCTTTTGTCTATTCTTTTGGAATACAATTTTGATAAATTTTCGTTTGCAATACAATATAAATTATTTATTTATTTGTTTGTATTTTTATATTAATTATATTACTTATCTTGTATTTTTATTTAATTATATTGTTTATTTTATTATATTATCTTATTATTTATATTTATATATATATATGCATTTTTTACATGAATTTACTAAAAATAACATTTCTATGAATCGGAGATGAAGTTGTATATTATTAAATTTATTAAGTCTGACTTTCATTTTAATTCAATATATAATATTCCTCTCAATAAAATCTTCTTGATTTTCCTTCTTTTGATATTTGCATTTATTATGGAAATTGTGCTGTGAGAACACGAGCCATTCCTCCAACTGTATTCCGCTGTAGATGAGTGCAGAATTCGTCAGAACTGTATGTAGTTTCCGTATGTAATTAAATCAGTGTGGAAATGGAAAGAAACATAAGCATGAGTGGACCGTTTCCATAAGAAAATTTCACTAAAGAACAAAGGATAATAGGGTCCTTCAGTTGTTACAATTTTTTATAAACTTTTTTATTTTTAATTTGGGTGTCATGTCAACTCTTAATTCGATATTTGATTCAAGTATTTACCCCCAAGTGTTCACTTAAACAGATAACTAAAGGGATGGTAAGAACAAAATCTCCTTTCTTTTGTCTCTCTGAATTATCCTGGGAAACACTCCAGGAATAAAAACAAGCCAAGTCGTAGATAATAAAAAGGAGGGATTTGATTGAATTGCCATTAAATGAGACTTTCAGAGTCTAATTACTGATTTGTCCTCATAGAGATTTCAGAACTACTAATCTTTATTTGGATTGTTTCCTTCCACTCGTCACGACCCTGTCTAGTCTTTGTAATTGTTAGGTCTTTGGCTTTATTTATAGTAAAATTGAGAATTGTCGCCTCATTTCCAATTTTATATTTTAATTTAACCCTCCAACAAAATTGATGTCGATTGGGAAAAAACTGAAGGCCATTAGGAATGGTTTAAGTGGTAGGATAAGGCTATTTCAGAATCTTCAAGTATTATAGGCTTTAATAGAATTAAGTATTAGATTTGGAAATAGTCGCTGAATTTAAGTTTATTTTATGAAATGAATAATCGTTTAAATATATTATTTATAAAGTTATTGTACATGTATAGAAATTCAATTATAAAAATAATTTGGAATTCTTTATTATAAAAACTGAAAAAAAAAAAAAGAAGCAGGTGCAGGATAGTAAGTGGCTAAGACGTGAAGGCAGATGTGGCATGCTTGTGGCCCTGCAAAACAAATTCACCTTATTTATGACAGAAGGCAAAAACAGCCAACTAGCTGCTAAGAAAAGCCAATCCTATCGACAAAAGCCGATCAAAGAGATTGTACATTTTCTTGACCAAGTGAAAGCGGCAGCTGCCCAAATAAAATATCACACTCCTGTTACATTATCGGTGTCCTAATTCCAGGTTAGATGACCACATTTTCCAAACTTAGTTCCAAAACTTGAAGAAAACTCTTTCCAAACTCCTTCAGTTTGACTATCCACGATCTACATTACCTTTTTCTTAGTCTAACCTATAGCTTCTGAAGTTAGGCGTGTTTACTGACTTTTCCCGTTACCTTATCATTTTAACGTTGCAAAGAGTTTTATTTACCTCATTCGGAGTTTGAAGCTTCGTAACTTCTCTATGAAATAGGTAAATAATCCAAAGAAGTGATAATTTAGTCTTCATTTAAAAGCAGTTTTCTCCATCCAACCTTAATTAGGCTATGGTCCATAGAAATTGATTTCCTTTATGAAAAATGGCCTAAATTGATGCAATTATAGACAGCCAAGGGCTAAATGGAATTTTCAACATCATCATTTTTCCAAATGACGATGATGAGACGAAGGGACCAAAGGAAATGGCTATCAGGAAAATCTGAACCGGCCACGTCAGAAAACGTACGGACACGCACGGTTCTTCAGGTGGAGGTTCGATGGAGGGAATCTGTCACTGTCATGTTCATCTTATATGTGTTCATTATTGTGAATGCTTCATGAGCTCTCGTTGATTATGGGATGAGATATTTTATATACCATCTTATCTTATCTCGGTGCTTGTAAATTTCTTCTTTAAAATGTTTGATCAATTTGTTGTTCTAAGACTAATTTATCGTATTAGTTCTGTATATACGGATCTCATGTGTATTGTTTTTGAAGTATTGAAATGAGGTCTAATATTTCTCTATTTTAAATAAATATATCGTTATAATTTCTTCAAATTAAATTTAAATTTCTAAGATGATTCTTTTTCGTTGTTTTAATTGATGAATAAATCTGAACAATATCTTATAACCAAAAAATAAAATTAAAAATGTGAAAATAAAACAGAACGGTTTCAATTAAATTTAAATAAGAATTTTAAAAGTATGATAGCATTCTCCTTAATTTTTTTATTTTTGAATAAAATAGCAATAATATTACAAGAATAATTATATAAAGTTTTTTAAAAATAAATTTTGACTTCGACATATATATGCTGCATGGGTAGGATTAAGAAAGATATAACGTTGTATCGTATACAACATTAGTTCTTGTCTATACTTAAATTTTCGAAAGAATAAAAAAATGATCAAATAACGTTAAGCTTGTTATTTATACTGAAAGAACTTACAATGCTTCACCAGAGCTCTTGTGGTCTCCTGGTCGAGTCATACTGTGAAAAGAAGTGCTAACCTCTCTTTAAGACTAATACCATGGGGTTATAAAGTCACAGCCTAAAGAAGACCATCATCATGGAGATCTCTTTTAGCTTTACATATTTCAATGTATAGTTTAAGAATTATTTAATTATAATAGTTATTTTTAGAAAATATAATTGCTTTAATTTAAAAAAAGATAGATGACCATCAATCATAAATTAAAATATTCCAGTATATCATATAAGTTATTTATTGATGTAAAATGATAATTTTATTTATATTAGTCACGATTGTTATGAAGATCATCAAATTGATAACTATATAATTATTCCTAAAATATGATTACTTCTATTATCATATTGAAATTGTTATCTTATACGGAAATTAAAAAATTATATCAACAATGCTCAAATTTTTATTTCAACTTACCTCTTAAAGTAAAAATGAAAAAAATAAATTTTAATACATAAAATTTGAGGTATAAATCGACTATTTTCCACATTCATGATGGAAATTATTGCTCCTAAACTCCAGCTCAGTTTATATATTCAGAAATATCGTCAACTAATCTACATAAAGCCAAAGTTTAATATGCATCTCTAAGTTATAAAATGTAAAAACTCGATGGAACCAGCCTTCATTTCATATATACTTTAAAAACCCTAAGCCAAACTTAAAATTCTTACTATCTTCAAAGCAGGTGTGGACATTATAAAAAAAAAAGGAACTATAATTCCTTCCTTGTGTAATCAGTTCCAATATAAATTAGTTCTTTTCATTTTTAATGAATCAAACTCAATTTCTTAAAATTTGATGATGGTCTTGCAAGTTGACATTGAAAGATTAAAGCATTGTACATAATTTTCTTTGTGTTTGAAAGCAACAAAACAAAGCATAAAAGCAATCCCATTCCGTAGGAAAAAAAGAAAGAAAAAGAAAAATAGGATCCTATCCAATTTGTACTGTCAAGTTGCCCATTTGCTAAGTTAAGTTCATTCATTCAACTTTTCTTTGTTGATAGAAAAAAAATTAAAATTTTATGAAAAATATTATAGCTATAGGTACACGAGATATGTGAGACCATCTATCATGTGATATGTTCTCTTAAATTTTCAAGGCAACAATTGATAATTAAAAGTTTTATTGTTTCTTAAATGAAAGAAATGAGAAATTTGCTCTCATATTTTCTCGAGAACAAAAAGAAAAAAAAAAGGTTAGGGTTTCGGGAAGATGGCGACGTGAGCTATAATGGCATATAGTCTATAGTACTACTATACAGCTAAGCATCAACCAATTCCGACTGATATGCAGAACAAGTAGAAAAAACACAAAAAGAAGAAAATTCCTCCCAACAAAAATCAAAGTGAAAAAGGAAAACTACCCATGCTCCATGGTATAACTATGAGACATCTCTGTGTATATACCTCACAATCAATTCCTCTCTTGTTACTATATCCTTAACTCTCCTCCTCTCCGTCTCTTTCTCTCTCTCACTCTCACTCAGTGCAGAGGCATGTAGAATGACTACAGATCTCAGGCTTCTGCCAACTATATGTATCATTGGTCAATCGTTAGATTTTCATGCAAACACAAAGGTTTTCCATTCCTGTTGTTCATCCTTTGCTTTCGGTTTTGAGGAACTAATCAGTTTATGGTTTCGAGTAGTGTTGAGTAATTTAGGTAGTCTTTCCTTGGGAGATTTCGTGATGTTTTACTTTGTCAGAATCGACACGGAAAAACCTTAACAGAAATTGAAATGAATGTTTTTTTATTTGACCAAGCCCGAGAAAACAAAGAATATTTTAAGACCACTCAGATGCCAACTTTCGCTTTCATTCTTATGTGTGTTCTTTTTCCTCTTTTCTATACTAAGTCTGCTTTATTAAAGAAATGACAATTACTTTTTAGGAGAAAAAATGTATACAGTTTTTACTTGCTTTAAGGATTCGTCCTCTAGGGAAGCCCCTCTTCACGCAATGAATTTTGGTTTTGTTTGTGGTACAACACATGGTCTCAAGGAGTCGATAGACAGACGCTATTGTTTCTTGATCTTTTTCGTTTTCCCAATCTTGGATCTCTTAATATTAATATGCAACATTATTTCTAGTTAGAACCGAAGATGAGAAGACCCTTTTGTGCATGGGATGAATTGGCAGTCGTTGTTTGTGGGTGTAGCATCATCAAGATTCACATGCAAATGCACGGTGGTCATATGCAACTCTCTATCTCCATCTCCATCTTCAATCGAAATTTGTTTGGAAAGTGAGAATCTTGATGATGCTGCATCGGCAATAGACGACTATTTTATCAACAAAGTTGTTGGCTCGATGATGGCAGATTTGTGGTCCTTTTTGCCTTTCTTCCCCTTTTGTTAATCTCAGCATGCGTACTTGTAACATTCATTTCTGTTGCTGTCAGGTATGAGGCGCATATTTGTTTAATCAGCTTGTGGTTTCTATGTGCTTGTACCAAAAGCACCCCCATCTCGTGGATTTAACTTTACAGATCTATGATTATTACCTCCTCGCTGAAGTTAGTTGGATATGGCATTCTTTTTACTAGTTTATCGCTATAGATATGATGTAAAGGACAAAGATCGGAAGAAAGAAAGAGGCGGCCGGCGGAGAGAGAAACAAAGCAGTAGTCTTGATGTGGGGGAATGAGCTACGAAGGTTAGGTACTATTTTCCTTGAAAAGGTTAAGTTTTGCAATCTAGTTCTTGAAGACATTATAGTTTGATCAGTTTCCTACCGGTATACATGTTTTAGATTCACCTACGATTTTTATTTTCCTGTCAATATATACTGCTCGTACAAAGATCATATTTATGTGGCTCTTCAAAGCCGAAAGGCCAAAAAACATTCTCTGTAGACAGTAGGGTACTGGGTTAGAACAAGAATACATGTATAGAGAACCTTTGGTCCAGATTTTCTGTTCTATATGGGATTTTGATGAAATCAGCTAAACTAGCACACGCGAGTTTAGTTTCTATTTCGAAAGACCAGTTTGTGTCCATTGAAATTGTATATAAACAAGACTTGCCCAAGGACACTAGTAGACATAGATCATTGAAGCATAAAGCTCTCTCTTTCTCTCTCTCTCTCTTCATCATCAGACACTTTGATCTATGGAAAATATATGGAGGGAACATGTCACACTGCCATTGCCCCGTTGGCTGGTGGGAGCCTAGCTTGGTATAAAGAACCCATCACTCCTGTTGGTGGACCATCTGGCAACTTGGGTACTCCCTTTTCAAAGTTTAGTTTTCTTCACCTCTTTCCCATACGAGCCTTTAGAGCAATTCTGTCATATTTTAGTTGATCATCTTTGACCATGATAATTCGGTCCTTTGAAGATCATGGATACGTCTGTGCCTGTAGCATGTCCAAATCTTGTTAATGTTTGACAAGCCAATCAACAAATAAGTTCTATTCACTGCTATACAGCTTGCTGGCCAGTTGTTGATGTGGGCTACATCTCCACCTTTCATTTGTTCGGACAGCTTAGTGAAAAGATGATAGTACGATTGACGATGTTAAACTTCTTTCTTTTGATTTTCATTATTCATTCCAACTACGCAATTTCTTGAAGCTGAAATAGCATGATCAGTATTTGTATTACTATTGCTTCCAAGGATTAGCTATACAAAGTTTCAGTTACTGCAATTGGAATATAATCTTTATTTGACCTCTCTCTTTTTTCTTAACACCGTATATATCATTTCATGTCTATATCTGTATAAGACACGAGTTCCGTCTATAACTAACCTGTTGATAGTACACTTGAAGTTTGCTCAAGAATCAAGACCAGGATATCTCGGTCCTAGTGATTCCTTGCTCTTGCTCGTACACATATGCTCAAAAATTGAGAGTCTAAGCTTAGGACTTGTCGCGTGCGTGTGTCATCTTGCTCGTGTCCCTTTAGTATGGTTTTCTTGGAAAAGCATATTTGCTTCTGTATCGTATTTCTACTGATTATACTTGGTTAGCGTGGTCCCCGAATATCTATCTCTACCTTTAGAAATATCAATCTTTGTTTAATATTTTTGTGATGTGTGGCAAAAGTGTAAGATTGTTCACATGTTTCGGATTTTTAATTAATATATTTACCTGCCATGTGTTCTGAATCTTTGCTCTACTCTTGCCAGTGGTTATCAATTCTATTTTGTCTTTACCTATTGCAGATGACAACTTCTGGCTTCTTATGATTACACTTGACGTGAAATTGTGAGTACAAATGTGTTCATTATGGACCGAGATTATGTTAATCAACAATTTAAGAATCTTCAAAGAAACATCATTGTATCTATGATTGTCGTTGTGGACCATAATGGAATTCTAGGTGCATGATAGCTTTAATGATTACTTGAGTAGTCCAATATAATAGAAAAATCAATCTTTCGTTTACGGAATCACAACACTTCAATTTTGCTTTTAATAGTGCGATTAACTACATCTCTAATATGCCAAATTCAGGTCTTTAATCAATGTGTCATTTCTTATCTGCCATGTCAATATCTGTTCTTTTCAATCCAAAGGAAAAGCTTCAAAGTTCAAACTGTTCATCCTTGATAAGTTGGTATATATATATATATATATATATATATATCAATTTCACCCTTTTCGTGACCTCAATGGGGCATGATTAACAAGTTGACACAACACGGTACCTTTTGAAGAGCACATTTTAACGCCCAATTAATCACTGCTTATCGTTTGTAATTGATCATGTAATATTGCTAAGTACGATATCCATTAATTAACGTCACTGAAAAACAATTTATTGGAGGAAGGACACGAGAGACTTATTCATATCCCTCCCCGGTAGTCGGGATATCTTCATGCTCTTTTGTTGTTAGTACCGTAGTGGAGTCATAATGGGACTATTAACCTGTCTGATCTAAGTGGGCTTTCAGAATATTGACAGGTTACTGAAGCTTTGGAAACTGCTCAGCTCTGATCATCTGCTAGACCCTATTCAATTAGGAGAAGCCTCCTGATTATCGTTTGCTCTGTCGATAATTATACATTCACCTTCATCCTGTAAGTTTTCTAGCTACTTTCTGTCTTAGAATTTCCCAAATCCTATATGCATCCCGTATCTTATCTTCAACATGAAGTACCCTTTTTTCTTCTTCATTTTACTAACTCCACGGTTGGCTAATCTCTGGTGCAGTCAACTACATACCGAATCAAACGAAAAATGGTAAGTGAAGAATAAAAGAATTTGTTAACGCTGTGAACTGTTTAATTTGGCTGGAGCCTATGGTCGGAATTCAGTTTAAGGTTTTAAATAATTGATTACATGTGATATTAAGGTCGCTAACTATTGACATGATTATTGCAGTCCGTGCATTAGCTCTCATAGAAATTTTACATCTTATGTAAAAATATTGGGTATCAAATCATATATTAAAAAATGAAATAATTTACAGATTTATAAAAAATTACTATTAATCAACTCGTAATTTATAGGAATGTAGCTGCCGCTGCAACTGTTAGCTGCAAATTTTCTTTTGCAATTTTACCTGTACAACGTATGACTTGGACTAGAATGAACGTTACTTTTACAGTCATCCCTTTAGCTAATCTCTTGTAATTATCGTTTAGTACCTTGTCAGTTTTAACTTTGCACATGAAACTGATAGACCTAAGATAACACGTTTCTATGCTAGGAAGAATAAGCAGAGGGTAGAGGAGTAATCGGTAAAGGAGTATGCTAATATGTATTCGGGTAGTTAGTTAGCTAATAGTACTGAAAACCAATCATTAGGTTGTCAGTTAACGGAATTTGTTAGTAGCCACAGATTCTTCGTACAAATAACAGAGAGGGAGGAAGGGAGAGACACGTATGAAGAATGACATGTGTATGAGCCCTAGGCTGGAGGTTCTGGACCTCGAAACAAGATTATCTTTGTATTCATTCACAGAAATCAATAGCAAATACGTATTTTCTCCATACCTGTTTCCTGGAATCTATCAACTGGTATCAGAGCGGTTGATCCTGAACAATAGCTGCTAAGAAGGCTGATAACCGGATGGAAAGACTGGAGAAGGATCTGGAACTGTTGAGAGAAGAGAGACGAAGAGATGGGGAGGAGATGCATAAATCGATCAGCCAGGCTCACTAAGAATTTCAGAAGCAGCTCAGTCATTCCACTCAAGACTGGCAGAGACGAATGGATGAACATAACGTGGAACTTCAAAGGAAGATGGAGGATGTTAATAGGGAAATGGGAGAACGTTTGAGGTCCGAAATAAAGAGCATGATGATGTCGGTCTTGCAAACGTGGAAAAGGAGTGAAAGCGGTGCTGTGGAGACCCGACCCGAAGAGCGCCCACCCGAAGAACCTCAACCTGAGCCCAGTCGAAGGAGGGAGCTAGGAAAGGCTCCATTGGTGCCGGAGGAACACTTTGAGAGCAACGACTGGCGCAATGAAGCCAGCTACCGCGTCGACCCACCTCATGGGTTCGCACGCCCAGGTGATTTCTGGCGAGATTGCCGACCAAGAAGAGTTGAGATGCCTACGTTTGGAGGGACTGACCCCGATGGGTGGATCTACAAGGTTGAGCGATTCTTCTTAGTGGGGAGGTTCACCGAAGGGGAGAAGATGGAGCTAGTGGGTATGAGCCTGGAGGGAGATGCATTGACGTGGTTCCGGTGGGTGGAGAACTGTCGACCCATTGTGGATTGGCAAGAATGCAAGAAACTGGTGACGTAAAAATTTTGCCCAGCTCACGAAGGAACACAGTGCCAACGACTGTTAGCAGTAAAGCAGGTCGGCACAGTGGTGGATTACACCGGCAAATTTTTGGAACTCGCAGCCCCTCTTCCGGAGTTGCCCGATGCAGTTTTGGAGAGTACATTCATGAATGGGTTAGTAGAGGAGATACGGAAGGAAGTGCAGATTCTTAAGTCCAAAAATGTGGCCGAGATGATGGAATTAGCGCAACAGATGGAGGAGAAGTTCCGACGCATGAATGAATTACGCCGGAACCGCTGGGGAGCAGGCACGAAGTGGGGGCCGATGGGGCCACGAATGGATCATGCATGGGGGGAGAGAAGGAAGGAGGAAATAGGAATCCAGGGAAGTCAACTTGCTACTTCCACTCGACCCAACAATTCCGACAGCCATAGGTACCAGAAATTGGGAAATTTTCGGAGATTGTCAGTGAGTGAGTTACAAGATAAGAAGGCCAAGAGGCTTTGCTTCAGGTGTGATGAGAAGTTCAGTCCGGGTCATCGGTGTAAAAAAATAGAACTTCAGGTGTTGGCTGCCATGGATGAAAAGTCTGACCTGGAGAAAGAATTAGGGGAAGAAGATGAAGAGGAAGAATTACAACCTATGGAGTTAGCTGCAGGGTCAGTGTTGGGAGTCACTTTTCCTAAAACTATGAAAGTGAAGGGGACCATAGGTGAGAGAGAAGTAATAATACTAATTGACAGTGGAGCTTCGCACAATTTTATTTCTTGGGAATTAGTAAGACTATTGAATTGTGAGTTAGAGGGCACTATGCGGTATGTTATAGCCCTGGGAAATGGTCAGCAGATTAGAGGAGAAGGCATTTGCAAAGGGATAGTGTTGTCAGTGTAAGGATTGCAGGTAACCGAAGAATACTTACCAATAGAGTTGGGCTGCTGTGATGTTATATTGGGCATTAAATGGCTACAAACTTTGGGTAAGGTAGTGATAGATTGGGGTAAAATGACAATGGAGATCAGACAAGCGGATAGAACCCTCACGATTATGGGAGATTCGACACTCGCAAAAACACCGATCAGTTTGAAAAATTTGGTGCAGACCACAACAGTTGGAGATCTGGTGTATTTATTACAGATGGGGTGCGCAGAAGGACATAGCTGAAGAGTGTCACCCTAATTCATGCGGAGCTAAAGGTGCTTTTGGAGGAATTTTGAGCAGTTTTTGACATGCCCCAACAATTGCCGCCTGAAAGGGCTAGACACCATGCCATTGTACTCTAAAGAAGAGCTAATCCGGTCATGGTGAGACCATATAAATACCCTTAGTTCCAGAAGAATGAGATTGAGAAGCTAGTGAAAGAGATGTTGGATTCCGGGATAATTCAACCAAGTGTGAGTCCTTATGCGAGTCTGGTGTTGTTGGTTAAAAAGAAAGATGGGGGGTGGCGCTTTTGCGTGGACTACCGTGCTCTGAATAAAGTGACAGTGGTCAAAAAATTTCCAATCCCTATTATAGACGAGCTCCTTGATGAGTTAAAGGGGGCCACTATCTTTTCACAGATCGATTTAAAGGCGGGGTATCACCAAATCCGTATGAAACCCGAAGACATTGAGAAGGCAGCATTTAGAACTCATAAAGGGCATTACGAATTTCTCTTCATGCTCTTCGGATTGACCAACGCACCAGCCACGTTTCAATCTCTCATGAACCAGGTTTTTAAGCCTTATCTCCGTAAGTTTGTATTGGTATTTTTCGATGACATCTTGGTTTACAGTGTCGACAAGGAAGCACATGTTGGTCACTTGCGAACAGTTCTCACGGTGCTCAAATCTCAGCAACTGTATGCTAATTGGAAGAAATGCAATTTTGGGCAAGAAACCTTGGAATACTTGGGGCACATTATATCACGAGATGGGGTGGCCGCCGACATTAACAAAATCCAGGTTATGGTGAATTGGCCAAGACCGTTGAATGTAAGGGAGTTTCGGAGCTTCTTGGGTTTAACGGGATACTATAGGAAGTTTGTAAGGAATTATGGACACATTTCATGGCCACTGACACAATTGTTAAAGAAAGAAGGGTTTAAATGGACCGAGGAAAGTGAAGCTTCTTTTGAACAGCTGAAGCAAGCCATGATTTCAGCCCCAGTTTTAACCTTACCCGATTTCACTAAACCCTTTATAATGGAGACCAATGCATCAGTCAATGTTATAGGAGCGATTCTAATGCAGGAGAATTGACTTATTGCCTACTTCAGCCAGGTTTTGCCCACATCCAACCGGCATAAATCAGCATATGAGCGGGAATTGTTGGTGATTGTCTTAACAGTGAATAAATGGCAATTCTACCTTTTGGGCCATCAATTTATCATTCGAACCGATCAGCAGCCACTTAAATTCCTGCTGGAACAGCGAGAAGTCCACCCGGATTATCAGAAATGGTTGTCCAAATTGTTGGGTTATACCTTCAACATAGAGTATAAGGCGGGAAGGGAGAATAGAGTGGCTGATGCGTTGTCAAGAAAACCTCCTCAGGCTGAAGTTATGGCTGTGGTAGCAATACAGGCGCTGGATATGGAGCAAATACTCGAGGAGATTGAGGCTGATTCCAAGTTGTCTAAATTGAGGCAGGAGCTTCGACAAGATGGGGGCTCACATCCTCCTTATACCTTATTCCAGGACAGGTTATTTTACAAGGATCGGTTAGTACTACCGAGGACCTTCATATTCATTCCAACCTTGCTCAAGGACAACCACCAAAGTAACATTGGAGGGCATGGAGGTGCTTTAAAAACCTATAAAAGGCTAGCCCATGAACTCTTTTTGGGATAGAATGAAAAGTGACATTTATAGGTTTGTGGCTGAATGCGTTGTTTGTCAGCAAAATAAATACTTATCCCTTTCCCCAGCTGGCCTTTTGCAACCCTTACCTGTAGCGCCCCCTTACCATAGAGTACCCACCGGAACACCCGTAGGTTATTCCGGTACATATCCTACGATAAGAGAATACTACAGACGAACACCACTCTACTCCACATGGCATCACAAGAAGCGCCCCTGCTACCACCTCTGGGGAATCCTGGGCCTCCTGCATGGTCATGACATAGACCCTAGCCTGGGACTACGGTCGGCTGCTCCGACCCTCA
The DNA here is from genome assembly GCA_027568955.1 of Erythroxylum tenue. Classification (NCBI taxonomy): domain Eukaryota; kingdom Viridiplantae; phylum Streptophyta; class Magnoliopsida; order Malpighiales; family Erythroxylaceae; genus Erythroxylum; species Erythroxylum tenue. Next base: position 6,570,909 of record JAOSBM010000205.1, read on the forward strand.
GTGCTCACAAAAGAGCCCTCCGCTCTGCCACAGCCTCTACCTCGGCCCCTCTATCCGGATCCGCCAGCTCTACTCTGTTGTACAGTAGTATTGCTCCCGGCTCGTTCACTACCAACAGACTGAGCTCCCAAAGTAGCAGGACAATCCCTGACCTGATGCTTCATCGAGCCGCATCTAAGGCAGGCTCCCGTCAGCCACCGACACTCCCCACTGTGCCTCCTCTCACAATGCTCACACACCGGAAGAATCTGCCCAGTACCTCTACCACTGCCACTGCCAGTCTATCCAAATCTCCCTCTCTGCCCAAACCCAGACTGTCTCGATCCTCCCGACGACCTGAAGGTCCCACTCTGGCGCTTAC
>JAOSBM010000205.1:6579563-6594694 GCA_027568955.1 Erythroxylum tenue
ATTAATATCATCATCATTTTATTATTAAATTCACAGGGCATTACTACTGCGCATGTGCGCAGTATTATTCTGCTAGTTCAAATATATGTATAAGCTATAGGTAGTGAAAATGAAGCTAAAAAATTTACTCCAATAGAAAGGCAATAACAAAAATACGATTCTTATCAAAGCAACTGAGGAACTTGGAGCTTGATGTTTCACTAAAAGATCCCAATATAAAGGATAAGGAAAGGAAATCAATAAACACCTATATTGATTGTTTAGAGAACTATTACTCATTATTGAAGGAAAGAGCAAAGGTTACCTGGCTTGGAGAGGGGGACATAAACTTTAATTTTTTTTATAATGCAATTTATATAGGAGGAATTCTAACAAGATATGGTCCTTGGTGAATATAAAGGGAGAGATTATTTAGTGTCAAGAAGAGCCAAAAAAGTTAGCTTTTAACCATTTCGAATACTTAATTGGCAAGTAAATAATTAGAGTTCACTTGAGCAAGGTATCAAGAACTTTATTCACATCTTATTATCTCATCAATAAAAGGAAATGCTAGTGAAACCATTTAAGGTTAGTGACATCAAACTTGTTGGGTTTTGATCTTGCATCATATGAATCAAAAATAGAAAACAACAGTGGAAATATAAAACAAAACCCAAAAAGATAAGAACTTTCAAATGCCATTAGATGTAACTTTAAGAAAACACGAACTTAAGATATGTACCTTACAATCTCCTTCGTTCTTCATTGTTTTCACCTTTTTGGGTTGTCGTAAATGACTGTGTCATTTGAGTTTTAAAATTTATAAGCCCTCAATTACTGCAAGCGCACGGGTCACGATTGTAGTATAAGAGGTATCTATTCCACGAGGAGGGGGACTAACCTAATCCAAAAATCTAAGGCTAAAAAAATATGAAAGTCAAAATAAACAATGCAAAGGAAAGTAATCATGAGAATGAAATTCAGCCACTTAAATTAGAAGTTAAAAACAAAAGTATTAACAAGTGAGCAATATGCAATCACAACAGAAATCAACATAAGGAATTTACCAATTTATGAGAAAGGAGATTTTACTTATCATTAATACTAACCTAGTCGATTATGTTTCAATAGAGTGTCAGTTCTAGACTATCTTAGGGCTGATTATTCTCTCTCAAGTTATAACTATTAAACCCTAAATTGTAAATCCTAATCAGATTATGGAATTTACAATCTCTCAATTTACAAATTATCCAAAACCCTAATTAGATCTGAAGCACTATAATAAACTATCGGAACATCACACGGGATCTCTCTCCGCATAATTACCAATATGATTTGTTACAATTTCTATTTAATCGCCTAACTCTCATTAATCTGATTTAATAATTTTCATTCAATTCACTCTCTCAGTTTATTACCGAATTATGCAAGAATGCAATCAAATAAAAAATTTCATCCAATAAACACAATCAACTAAATTATCATTAAATCAAAATAAAATCTTGAAGGAGAGTTTTAAGCATCATTAATATTCCAAATCCTATCATCATACTATCCATCTCAATTCTATACATAAATAAAATTAAAACAAAAAGGAAATACAACTTGGAATAGATGATGGAAGGCAGTGACATCAAAAAATCTCTTGATCCAAGAAGCACGTCATGTTGGGCCCTGGACTTTTCTTGGAAGTTAGAATTATTAAATGAGAAATGATTGGTGATTATTCACGTGTAAAGAAAAAGGAGAATAAAAAGGAGAATTCTTGAAATTGAAGTGTTGGATTTTGGAAAGTGGAAGTCTAAAAAGTTTTGGAGAATGAATAGTGGAGAGTTGGATTTTCGATCTGAAACGTTTGTGATTTTTCTAGGTTGATCTAGAGATATTTTGATAAAATTGTCTTCATGAAAGTTTTAGCTTATCTTGCTAGCTTTCTAACGCTATAAAGTATGAAATTTTTCGATATCGGGGCTGAAAGTTATGATTATTAGAAGTTTGGATGTTGCATAGGATGAACGTTCAGGACAGCTGCCTTATTTCGAAAATTTGACCCTTATATAGGCAAAAATTATTTATGAGGTCTTCATGGAAGTTGTAGGTCTAGAAGGCTTCTTTAAAATGGTCTTTAAATGACCTTAATCTGATATTTGTAGCTAAAGTTATGCCCTTTTTAAAATGGTTGCGACTTCGCGGAACGATCACGAAAGTTGCGATCGCTACATTTCGTGGCCGGCACGATCGCGACCAACAAGCCCCCTTCGGACCTGTACATCTTGCACTCTTTTGGCCATAACTTTGTCGTCCGACCTTCCAATGACTTGATTTTTGAAGCATTGGATTTCTAGCACATTCCTCTACCTCTACATAAAAATTCAGAGCATTTGGGTTTAATTTGAAAAGGATGTATTGAATCAAAGTGAGAAGATCGGTTAAAAGAGTAAGAGTTAGATATTTTTTTACCAAACATGCTTCAGTATTTTGGTGATATCTTGACCGGTAGAGCTCCAAATGAGTTGATTCTTGTTTCTAACTAAACTAGAGACATGGAGCTACAAATTATCTAAAGGAATCAAATTTCAATTCAGTCCCTAAGACTTTCAATTTTTGGAGTGAAATTGGGTATAGTGTATAGTCTCAGTTTAGTAACAGTCCGAAAGTGTTTGAGCCATAACTTTTGTTCTAGATATCCAAATAAGATGATTCTTAATTTGGATTAAACTAGAGAAATAGGGTTACAAATTGTTTGATGAAATCAAGTTTTAATTCAGTCACTAAGAATATCATTTTTCGGATGGAAGTTGGGCACATAATATTGTTTCAATATAAGAATAGTTCAGAAATGTTTGGTGTATAACTTTTAGACTATGGAACCAAATTGAATGATTTTGATGTCATTAGAAAATTGAGACAATGAGGAACATTTTTCTAAAAGAAAGTGCTATCAAATTCCTTCAATTACATGATTAGAAAAAGGTCTTGATTTTGAAAGGAGTTAAGCATGATTTTAAATAATTTTGAGGTCTTGCTAGATTAATTATTTTATTTAGAGTTAATTATTATGTTAATGTTGGTTGGATTTTAAATTATGGTTTAGTTGTACTAAGTAGCAAGAGTATGTATGTATGATGGCTTTTTGGGAAGACCATTTAAGCCATTTAAGTTATAAGGCTTACATGTAAGGGTAAATTGGTCATTTTCACTCATTAATGGCAAATTTGTAATAAGACATGTAGGCTTGCTTTTAAGGAAGAAGCATGAACGAAATTGAGAAGAGAAAACAAAGAAAGGAGATAAGAGAGGAGAGAGTTCGGTGCAGAAGAGAGGAAAGAAGAAAGAAAATGCTAGGTCTTGATTTTTCTAAACCTTCAAGAGGGATTTTGAAGTTTGTTCAAGGAGGAAAAAGGAAGAGGAGGATGAGAGCTTCCATTAGAGCCAAGAAACTCCTCATTTGGTGAAGGATTAAGGTAAGAGTATGTTTGACTTGTTGGATTTTTAGAGAGCTTTTGGTTAATATAGCTAAAAAAATGTATGAGTTTAAGTATTCTAAGATCAATTTTAGTGAATATGTCTTATGGGTTTCTCAATTGGAATGCCTATTAATTTAGAAATTTTGCCATGGATGAAGGAGATTAAGAGAGGCAAAAGGAATCAAGAAAAGGCAAATGGAGGCAATTTGAGCCAAGTTTCAAGCAAGAAAATCAAGGTGGGTTTCATGTTTATAATTTGAGTAATGAGCCATAAATGTTTTCTTTTGAATCAAGAGAGTAAAATGATTTCAATTACTTCATTAAATATTGTTTTTATTGCTTTTGATTGATTGAGAAATTGCTACAAGTTGTGGTGTATGGAATTTTGATGATGAATTGTGAATTGCTACAAGGCAGTAGGCAGGCGTGAAGCAGCATGCAGCTTGGAGGGTAGGCGCAGCTACTATCTTCGGCTTGGCAGGCTGGAGAGTAAGGAGCTGCAGTGGTCTTTAGAGAAGTACAGTAGTTTCTGTGAACCAAGAACTTCAACAATTAATTATCTCATCGATGAACAGCAATAGTGGAGTGAAGCTTTGGGCAGTGAGAAATTAAAGAGTATTTAAGTAGAGACAATGGATGGGGGCTGAAGCTATTTATCGAAACATACCTATGAAGGGCTAAACGTCCCGACGGGGTTCGGAGGTAATATCGACACCGATGACCTGGGCTAAGTAATTTTATTATTATTTTGTTGTTTCTTTCTCTCATTAAAAATTGATTGTGTTATCCTATTTTAATTGATTCAGGTATTATGTATGGATAATCGGATTTTCGTTATTGTTCAGTTATTTGTGTATGAACCCATTGGGTATTGTGATTTGCTATTTTAATACGTTCATTGAATTGCTAATTGCAAACCCATTGCTAGAATTTTGATATAGTTCGTAATTGTTATGTTGAAATTCATGTGTACCGACTAATGATTCGTAATCATTAGGGATAACATGACCTAGGTTAAATGAAGCATCGTATGTGGTTGTTGCCTTGATTAATCGGTTTTCCTAATTCGTAATGATACTGCCTAATTAAATCTAAATATTTTATCCTAGGTTGTTAGGTGGTTAAGTTTAATTAACGATCGTATCTTGATTAAACAAAACCTAAGGGAAAACTCAGGTTAATTATTAACCCACGATTAATAGCTTCTAGGAGAGGTTAAAGAACAACAAATTAATAAAATACGCTTAGTCAGGGTGTACGCCGAGATTGAACTAAAGAACCGGATCCCTATCGAATTCCCCACATTTATCATTTTTGCATGTTTTCTTTAATTTGTATTTATTAGTTAGTTTTTTTTTATTTTTCTTTTTCCAAAATTCCAAACCCCCCCCCCTCATTTAGTGTAAACACCGGTAAATTTCATTTCTTAAACTTCTCACGCACTCTCTATAGGATCGACCTAGACTCATCACTACTACAATAGTAGTCTAGTTATTTTAATTTTGACTAGCGTAACAATGCGCAGTCAGCAAATGGATATGAAAACAACTTTCCTTAATGGAAACCTAACCGAGGATGTGTACATGACACAACCCGATGGTTTCATATCCAATGATGGCAAAAAGGTATGCAAGCTTCATATTTCCATTTATGGATTGAAGCAAGCATCCAAGAGTTGGAATATTTGATTTGATGAGACAATTAAAGAGTTTGATTTCTCATAAAATTCGGATGAACCTTGTGTGTATAAGAAAGTTAGTAGGAGTGCAATTGTATTCTTTGTGTTGTATGTCGATGACATGCTGCTAATAGGAAACGATATCTCAACTTTACAATCAGTCAAGATTTGGTTGTCCAAGAATTTCTCCATGAAAGATAGATAGGTGCTTAATTTATTATGAAATTATTTTGTAATATTTAGCGATTATTGACATGAAATTACTTAAAATACTCACTTTGACTCATATATGATTTTAGGCACAATTCGGAAGCGAGGAAGTTGAAAGTACGATATTTGGGCCATTTTCTAAATATTAATATTCACTTGTCTTCATGAAGCAAGAAGAAGAAAATTAAATGACAAAAGGAAGACAAGAAAATGAAAAAGAAGAAGAAGAAGAAGAATTATAGAAAGTATACTTGGCACGTGCATGTTTTTACCATGCAAAAACCAATTTAATGGAGCGGTAAAACGATAGTGTGGAGGCAGTAAAAGAGTAAGAGAAGAGATTGCTGGGAAGAAGCAAAACGCGGTGCATAAGGTGGATTAAAATAAGAAGAAAAACGACGTAGCAGCGCAGATGGGAAGCAGCAACACTTCAAAACCGAAACAACTGCAGCATGGAGAGAAAATGCAATATGTGTTTCACGTAAACGATGTCCATGAAACACAGAAGTTTCCATAGGCTGTCTGGAGGGTTTTTAAATGAGACATGAGCAATATGATTAGACCACGAATTAATTTAGTTAATTGACATAATAGTAGAGCTTACAAGAGAGAACATAAGGGGGCACAGTAGAATGGGAGGATATTGGCTAGGTTACAACATGGGGATGAAGCATTTTCTTTGGAGAGACCGATGAAGGACTTGATGTCCTAACTCCAGTTCGGAGGTGACATCGATGTCGAGGACTCAGGTTAAGTGTATTTCACTGTTTTTGTTGTTTCTTTCTCTTATTAGAAATTGATTGTGGTATCCTATGTTAATTAATTTGGGTTTTGTGTATGGATAATCGAATTTTCGTTATTGTTTGGTTATTTGTATATGAACTCATTGGGTATTGTGAAAAGATGATTTTAATGCATTCATTGAATCGTTTATTTGCAAACCTATTGCTAGAATTTCTATATAATCTGAAATTGTTATGTTGAAATTCATGTGTAACGACTAATGATTCTTAATCATTAGGAATAACATGACCTAGGTTAAAAGACACATTATATGTGATTGTTGCCTTGATTAATTAGTTTTGCTAATTTGTAATGCTACTACCTAATTGAATCTAGAGATCGTATCCTAGGTTATTCGATAGTTAGGTTTGATTAACGATCGTATCTTGATTAAACACTACCTAAGGAAGAAACTAAGGTTAATTATTAACCCACAATTAATAATTGCTAGGAGAGGTTAGAGAACAACAAATCAATAAAATATGTTTAATTAGGGTGTAGGCTAAGATTGAACCAAAGATCCGAGTCCATATCGAATTCCCCACTTTTATCATTTTTCGCATGTTTTCTTTAATTTGTTTTTATTAGTCTAGTTTCATTTTGTTTTCTTATTTCCAAAATCCAAAACGCCCTTTTAACCTAAACATCGATTAATTTCATTTCAACAACTTTACACACACTCTCTGTGGGATCGACCTAAACTCACCACTATTATAGAAGTAGTCTAGTTTTGATTTTAACTAGCCTTACGATGCTCTGTCAATTTTGGCATCGTTGCTGGGGGTGTGGTGTTTTTAGTTTTCTTTGGTGATTTTAATTAGTGTTTTATATATTTTTTCTCGTAATTGGTTTCTTTTCGGATATTTCGTGATCCTTTCTTTATTCTATTTCATGTTTGTGATTTTTTTAAAAGAAAATCATAGATGGAAGAAATTTTTTCTTTAACTCTTATTCTCAATCCTATAACCAAGGTTGGACTAATCAACCTAACTTTGGTTATGGATGGGATAACCATCATAATTACTTTTATGATAGTTTGCAAGACATACAGCAATTTCTGTGTGGACCAGAAGCTTCTTGTCTCAAATCAGTTACTCCTATGGACGATTATATCAAGACTTGTAATGCTAGCCGTCTTCAATTTCAACATGGTATGCAGCAGCTTCAAGAGAGTATGCAGCAGACCTAAAAGGATAACCAACAATTCCAGTAGGATGAAAGTTAATCTTGGTCTAATTTCTCATATTCAGAAAGCAAACATGACTGAAGTACATCTCTAGAAAAATTGCTTAATATTATAGCTGCTAACAATCTTCAAATTCAACAGAATATGTAGCAGTTCCAATAAAATATGCAGTAGTTGTTTCAACAAGGTGGACAGCAAATCCAATAGGATGCTCTGTAATTCCAACAAGATGCATTGCCTCAATGGTGAGATATCAATCATCTAGAACCGTAAATTCAAGAGGAGCAATCGTATCAACCCAAGGTGTACCCAATAGAGGTTTGTGTGGAAACTTTACAAAGTGATGAGGAGTTTGAGAATTTTGAGAGCATTACTCAAAGAGTTGCTTGTGTGGAAGAAGTAGAGGAGGAGCTTAAAGTAGAAAAAGACATATCTTTTAGCTCGGAGGTTAATACTGAGTTCCTTTTTATTGTTGAGAATGACTCTTTGCTTTTACCTAACAAGTTAGAGGAATTAAACGAGGAAGAAAAAGGTGAGGAGAAATTCGAGATCTTTCAAGAAAGCATGGACTCAGTAGAGATCGAAAGTCTAAAGATAGGGAGGACACTAAATGGGAATGATGATCAACTAAGGCTCTATCTGAAACAACCTCGCGTGGAAGCAGCACTAATTGTAATACTGATCATCACAATTTTGTCACGTGAGGAGACGGAGTCGAGCCAGCGACCCTAAACAAAGGCGCTTCTTGGGAGGCAACCCAAAGGAAGTAAATTTGTTTTCTTTACATTTTCACATTACTTTTTATATCCACGTGTGTTTTCAAATTTGGTTGTTCTACTTATTTTTTGTTTTCAATCAAAATGAAAGAAAAATAAAACAACAAATTAAACATTTTCTATTTTTGTGGATTCTAGGACTATATAGTAATGATTAGAGTTTAAATTGACTAGAGAATTTGATAGCAACTTTATCATTTTCTTTTAATCTTGTGATTGGTCGATGTGCATTATCTTTAGAAGAGTACTGACTAGTGGTAGACAAAGTCGGTGAGATTTTGAGCCTTATTAGAGTTGTTGTCTTTTGATAATGTGTGACCTTCATGAAATGTACATCTTGATTTTTCCTTGAATTTATATTCAAGACCACATTTTTATCACAAGCATTAACATAGAAATGATTAGGCATTCTTTGTTTCATAAGCTACATTATCCAAATAGCCTACCCTATTAACATGATTTTTCCCTTGTTAAGCCCCCTTTGAACCTTGTTAGCCTTTCTTTTTGTATCAACCACATTATATGCTTTATACTTAACCAAATGTCCTACCCAAGCCATAAAGCTAGTGGAACATTTGTGATTGTTGAGTTTATGGATGTACAAAATTTTAAATGTGGGGTGTACATATATGTGGGTTGGTTATAATATTGGGATGTTATTTTATATCTTATCATTGAAATTCCCATGTTGATGTAGTTTATTTTAATTTTTATAAGAGAAATTAACACAAAGGAAAAAAACAAAAAGAAAAAATTGTTTAAATAAATTTATCAAGGAGGAATGCATATGAGTTTGCAAAGTTATTCATAATTAATGCTTCTTCCTAGAGTTGTAATGAATGTGTTATTTGAGTATATTGAATATGAGCTAGATGTAGGCTTGGAAGGTTCACTCTTGTGAGTTTAATATATTGTTGGCCTAAATTGTATAAGTGATTCCTTCATATTGATATATACTTCATGTGATTTGTGTGAGAGAGCTGAAATGAGTTGTGAAATATAAGTGTTGCATTCGTCATAGCTAACGGTACCCAGTTTTGTATGAGTGTGAACTTGTGCACTTGATATCATATTGAGTGTTGCATTTATTTCACTAGCTTTAATGACTTTCATGTCACTAGCTTTAATGACAAGATGCTAAAGAGGTTTAGTATGAAGCAATCCAAAAGGGGTTATCTTCTTGTAATGCATGGGATTATGCTCTCGAAATATGTGTCCAAAGACTTTAGATGAGAGGACTCACATGAATTTGATGCTTATGCTTCGGTTATAGGGCCAATTATGTATGTTATGTTATGTACGAGACCCCATGTATCATATGCTCTAAGTGTTATGAGCATATACTAGTCAGATCCTGGAGAGGGTCATTAGTTGGTTGTTAAGAATATGCTTAAGTACTTGAAAAGAACTAAAGATGTATTCTTAATATATGGAGAAGAAGATCTTGTTCTAACCGGGTATACAGATGCCAGTTTCCAATCCGATAGGGATGACTCCAGATCCAATTCAGGATATATTTTTGCACTAATGGTGGAGTAGTCAGTTGGAAGAGTTCCAAATAAGAGACAATAGCAGATTCAACAACTGAAGAAGAATATGTTACCACTTTAGAAGCAGCAAAAGAACCAGTTTAGATCACGAAGTTCATCATGGAACTTAGAGTGGTTCCTAGTATTATTAACCCAGTATAATTGTATTGTGACAACAATGGTGCCATAGTGCAAATAAAGGAACTAAGGTCTCATTAGAAATTCAAACATGTACTCAGGCGATACCATTTGATTTCAAAAATCATTGGTAGAAACGATGTCAAGATAGAGAGAGTGCCCACTAATTAGAATATTGAACAAAAGAGATATGAATCTCATGTACTCGCCTATGGTATTAAATACAAAGGTGATTGGCTTTAGTACAAGTGGGAGGTTGTTAGAGAAGTTCTCTAAAGATGTTGGACCCTGGAAAATTTTTCTTTACGTAAGCATGATTTCAAAAGAATTTTGGAATTTAGATAGATTTAATTTTTGGAGTAATAATGGTGTCAAGGTTAGTTGGATTTGTTAAACGGATAAATGAAAGTAAAGTGTTGATGTAATAAGGATGTTCAAGGATATTTTTGGGAGATCACTTGAGCATAAAAGAGCATAAGCTTATAAGGAAGGGTAAGATGGACTTTTTGGGCTTATTAAGGGGAGAAATAGAAAAAGGATGTGTTGTTTTGCTTATTAAGAGGAGAAAAATGTGAATGCAAGAGGGAGAAGAGTGAGAAAACAAAAATTTAGAGAGAGAAGAGAAAGGTTTCGGTGAAAGAAGGAAAGAAGAGAAATCAATTTGTTAAGGTAGGTTAACCATCTTTTCTTTTTGCTTTATTAAAGAATGAGCGGTGTTGTGAAGGAGTTAGAAAGGAAAAAAGGGATTAAGGTAGAGAACAAGAAGGGTTTGTGTTGGAAGAAGATGGATTAGGAGAACCCAATGGATTTTAGTGTTTCTACGCTAGGTCTTAGGTTTTCTAACCTAGATGGGTTATGGGTAGGTTAGATTTGCGTTCAATTTGTATTTGTTGAAATTGTATGATTTTCTTTTAAGTTATGAATTTGATTGGAATGTTATTTTGATTAAAACCTTGGTTGTTGTAGGGGATTAAGGGAATCTTACCCAAAAGCAAAGGGAAAGGCAAGCTTGACTTGGTTTTTCACAAGCTAACTAAGTTGGTAACATATTTAGGGTTATAGTATAATTGGGCAAATTCTTGCCTAAGTGTGTGTGTTGAAATTGATTGTTGAAATTGTCTTGTTTATAAATGTGGAAAATTTGCATGGTGAAATATGGTTATGTTTTACCTCAAAAGAGGTCATGACATTTTCATTAAATTAAAATGAAGACAAAGCATAAAAGGATAAGCATATGAGAAAACGATTATGTGCCTTTTTGTTTAGGCGAGAGTGAAACCATTTTGTTCGCCACGTGCACGTTCACAAGAGCCTTCTCTCGGCTGCCTGCTTGTGGCATATGAGCTCCGAATATGGACTCATTCTGTTCATAGCGTAAAGTTTGGTTTCTCCATTCTGTCTCCATGGGATCCTCAGGCCAATTTCTGTGCATTGCATCTTTAAACTTGCCATGAATGATGCATTTGAGTGTTATGTGCTAAGAGTGTTAAACCAAGATTAAGAATGCTCGAATTAGAATATATATATATATATATATATATCTACATATATGCATATGCATAGATTTGGGGTCAATTATCAGTGACTATAAATATGTTAGTCACTGAGCTGCGTAGCTCAACCCAAAATTTTCCTCCTCAGGTGCAAATCGAGAAGATCAGTGATCTGTGCAAGGCAATTGGATACTCCAAGCTAGCTAGGCGTCTTTTGTATTAATTTAGTAACATTTGGCTAGCTTTATAAGCATATTAAACAATGAGTATCCATTTACATTTGTATTAAGCTTCTGATGAGTGTGTTGATATGTAATTAAAGCTAAGTTCAAATTGTGTTTAGTTTTGTTAATGAAATATGATTACTTTTGCTTATGATTTTCCAAGCTTTATATTGCATTTCATATTTTAGGTCTATTATAGGGTTAGAATTCGTGTTCTAACTTATGGGAAAGGAAACAAAAATCTAGAATAATCTAGGTTGGATTAGACAAAGTTGTCTTTTATAAAGTGGTAGAAAATCTTTTTAGCTTTCCAACGGTGTATCGTCTTAGTTTGTTTCGTCTTAGTTTGACTCCTGCTTTGTCTTAGTTAGATCGTCTTAGTTTTGTATCTCCTTAGTTCCACTTCGTCTTAGTTTTGTATCGTCTTAGTTCCGCTTCGTCTTAGTTTTGTATCGTCTTAGTTCCGCTTCGTCTTAGTTTTGTATTGTCTTCGTTTGCTTTGTCTTAGTTTTGTACCTAACAGACGTGACCGCTGCTCTCCTCGTTGATTTATTGCTGTAGCGCTAATTTATTGTCTTGTGCGGTGCGCTTGTTATGTCCCATGGTCACGTCTGTTGCGTGATGTTCCTCTCTACTGTCACCCCCTAGTTAATTTGTTTGCAACCCTCTTAAAATGAAAACGCCTCTCCCAAAAATGCAGCCCTCTGATTTGACAATTTATTTTTGCTTCCCACGCCTAAAACGCTGCGTTCCTTGCGTCCCTCTTGGCTGTTGCTTTTTATTCTCGCGTCTGTTCTATGTTTGCGCTCCACTCCAGCGTCTGCCCCTTCTACTGTGCTTTGTGATGTGACCAATAAGGGTCACAATCACTTAAAATCCCTTACTCCTTGCTGCTACCTTGTTATATGTGTCCCTTCTTGTGTTTTATCAACCTCTCCTTTGTGCGACGTCGTTCTCCCTAGCGTGGATGAGTGGCTTGATTTATTTATGTCTCTCATTTAATTTTCTATCTGTCTCTTCTTTGATGGTGTTGACAATTTTTATTTGCCACCCACTCAATCCCTCTTGCGTCTCACCTGTTGCTCTTCGTCACTGCTTGCGTTGATTTAATTTGCTCCTATTAAAATCCCTTGTATGTTGCGTTGTCGTCCGTTGCGTGTTGATGTGTCTCTCACAATCACTTAAAATCCCTTACTCCTTGCTGCTACCTTGTTATATGTGTCCCTTCTTGTGTTTTATCAACCTCTCCTTTGTGCGACGTCGTTCTCCCTAGCGTGGATGAGTGGCTTGATTTATTTATGTCTCTCATTTAATTTTCTATCTGTCTCTTCTTTGATGGTGTTGACAATTTTTATTTGCCACCCACTCAATCCCTCTTGCGTCTCACCTGTTGCTCTTCGTCACTGCTTGCGTTGATTTAATTTGCTCCTATTAAAATCCCTTGTATGTTGCGTTGTCGTCCGTTGCGTGTTGATGTGTCTCTATTTAATTTTCCTCTCTCAAAAATGCTGCTTCCTCGTGCATTTTGCTTGTGTTGCTTTCCTCTTGAAAACATTGGCCATGCACGTCGTTTTGCATTTTCTGATGCATGCTTCTTTATTTTCCATTTTTATTGCCTTTAATTATTTTTTTCTTCTACTTCCTCCATAAAGACAAGAAAAAATAAATATTCGAAAAATGACCCATATGTGATGCTTTTGACTTACTTTAATTTCTTTGCTCTCGAATTGTACCTAAAATCAAATATGAATTAAAGTGAGTATCTTAAGCATTTTTATGTCAATAATCGCTAAGTGTAAATGATTAAATATATTAACAATTTTGCACATATCAATTTCCCCCACACTTAGCTTTTGACCGTCCTCGGGTAAAACATCAAAATTAAGCTGAAAGACCCAAAGCATTTACTCAATTCCCATATTTTCCAAGACAATATAATCATAAACAAAGATAAGTGACTTTCAAAAATCCTAGCAAGAAATCAACATTCCAAGCTTTTACTCATGATCAATCAATATTCATCATCTGCAAAAACTGAGCAATCTAATGGTAGACTCGGAAAATGTGTTTAACTAAAATATATCCATGGGTACACTCAACACCATTCATGAGCATGACAATCCATAACTTTGCATATCATTTCATTTCTCCATCACTAATGTTCACATGCAAAATTATGAATCAAAGGACTTTTCAAGGTTGTAATGTAGGCAAGGGTAAGGTGAGTTATATTTAGGTTAAGTAGCATGAAAGCCATCAAAGCCAGTAGAAAAAAAGTAACACTCAATCAAAAACTGGGTACCACCAGTTATGACAAATGCAACATTTACATTTCACAACCCCATTCAGCTCTCACACACAAACCACATGAAGCACATACCAATCCGAAGGAATCACTCATACAATTTATATCGATAAAATCACAAAAGTGAACCTTCCAATCCAACCTCTATCTCATATCCAATATACTCAAATAACACATCCATTACAACTCTAGAAAGATGCATCAACCCTAAACAACTTTTCAACACATATATGCAATTCTTCCTTGATAAATTTATTTTAAACAAATTTTTTTCATTCTCTTTTTTTCTTTTTTTCTTTTTCTTTTCTTTCCCCCTTTTTCTTCTTTTTTTATTTTTTTTCTTTTCCTTATAAAATTGAGATAAACTACATCAATTTGGGAATTTCGATGATAAGACAAAAGAATATCCCAACAATATAACCAACCCTCACATATGTACATCCCCACACTTAGAATTTTGCACATCCACAAACTCAACAGTCACAAATGTTCCACTAGCTCTATGACTTGGGTAGGACATTTGGTTAAGTTTAAAAGCATAAAATGTGGTTTATATAAAAAGAAAGGTTAAAGCTCAAAGGGGTTTATCAAGGGAAAAATTATATCAGTAGGGTAGGTCATTTGGCTAATGTAGTTTATGAAAAACAAAGAATGTCTAATCATATCCATGTTAATGCATGTCATAAAAATGTGGTCTCGAATAGAAAATCAATGCAAAATCAAGATGTACATGTCATGATGGTCACACATTATCAAAAGGCAATTAGGTTGATATAGACGTGTCAGTCAAATAAGGCTCAAAATCTCACCGGCTTTGTCTACCATTAGTCACTACTCTTCTAAAGATAATGTATATCAACAATTCACAAGAGCAAAAGTACATGTTAAAGTTGCTATGAAATTTTCTAGTCAATTCACACTCTAATTTTGATATAATCCCAAAAGCAATAGAAAATGAGAAAATGTTTGTTTCATTTGTTTTATTCTTTCTCTCATTTTGATTGAAAACTTAAAAACATGTAAAAAAAACAAATTAAAAAAAATGCATATAAAAAGTAAGGAGAAAATGTAAAGGAAAAGAAATGTACTTCCCTTGGGTTGCCTACCAAGAAGCGCCTTTGTTTAGGGTCGTTAGCTTGACTCCTTCTCCTCACGTGGCAAAATTATGATCTCATGTATCACATACGGCTCCTCTATGTGAGGAAGTTCCAGATAGGGTCTTAGTTGATCATCATCCTTATTCAGCGCCTTCCCTATCCCCAGATGCTCAATCTTGACTGAGTCCATGTTGGAGTTATGTAAATATAGTGCCCTGGAAAGCAAGTGTATTTACATGTAACTTTATCTTCTTCAGTTACAGTTT
>JAOSBM010000205.1:6598746-6610628 GCA_027568955.1 Erythroxylum tenue
AATTATTAATAAATATAATTAAATTTAAAATATATAAATATTCAAATAAAATTTGAATTAATAATTAAACTATCTTTAAAATAAATATTAAATTATAAATATAATTTTGATTTTAAATTATTTAATTTATTAATAATTTAATCCAAACAGTGTTATTGAATTCAATTTTAATATTACTGGATTTGTTCCAAACAGTATAAATTGAATTCAATTCTAATTTTATTAATATAATTGAATCCAATTTATTAATGAATTAAATTTACCGTGTTCCAAACAGCCTCTAATGGGATATGTGGTACCCCAGTTATTGTCAATTCCTTATACTTAGCTCCAACTTCCTGCATGGAGCCGGGCTCTGCTCTGCTCTCAGCTGCTAGTATTTGAAACTGGATAGAACTCTCCAAACCAGAATTAGGCCTCAAATATCGGCCTGCAGTTCCTATCAACGACAACATATTTGGTCCTTTTGCTGTTTTCTCTCGACTCTCGCTATAACATACTTGATCCTTTTGCTGTTTTCTCTCGACTCTCACTACCTTCCTCGCAAAATCGAACAAGAAAACTTCTTGTTGTTGTTGTCGTGGTGGTGGTGGTTTGTTTCGCAAAAGATTGAGCCTTGATATGTCCATTCAAAACTTTCTCATAAACCTCAAAACTGTCAAAGTAACACCGTCTTCAAACCTCTTCACGAAAACCTGTCAAAAACTCAGAAAACCCACTTCTAAATCTACGAAATCCTTCCCGTCCGGTTCAGCTATTTACACTCTCAATTCCACTAAATTCTACCAAATACTATCTGACCCAGATCACAGCCTAGAAAAATGCTTACATCTCTTCAATTTTGTCCTAGAAAACCAATCTTTAATCTCATTTAAACCTGACCTCCAGTCTCGTATCACAGTAATTGGCAGGCTTTTGAAGGCAAGGTGGTTCTCTGCTGCAGAGGATATCCTGAAATCTGTTGTCAGGTACCCTTTTCCTCTCCTAGCCTCTACTATTCAGAAATGCTGCTGTCTGGAACCAGAAGTTGTTGAAAAGTTATTTAACATGATGCTCAAGGTTTACTCTGATCAGAGCAAACTTGATTTGGTTTCGGATACTTTTGATCACATGAAAGATAATGGCTTTAAGATTGATGAAAGAAAATGTTCTTTGCACTTGCTTTGGCTAAAGAGAAATGACCAGATGGAATTGGGACTTGAGTTTTTCAATAAAATGATGGAATCAGGTATGGATTCATTTGTATATTCATTGCCAGTTCTCGTCCATGGGCTCTGTGAGAGTGGCCAGATCGAGAGATGCAGATTATTGTTGGAGGAGATCGTGAGCAAGGGAATTAACCCCACAATTACTTCCTATAACATATTAATAAATGCGTGTGCCAAGAGATGGAATTTCAAGGAGATAGATTCCATCTTGACATTGATGAAAAGGCAAGTAGAGGAATTTAACATCGAGACGTACAGAATATTAGTTGATGGCTACTTGAGCTTTGGCAAAACTGAAGAAGCTGAAAAGTTGGTATTGGAGATGCATGAGAAAAATTTTAAAGCTGATACTCACATGTACAATTTGATCATAAATGGGTATTTCAGACAAAGTTTAACAGATAAAGCAATTTTGGTGTTTGATAGGATGAATATTAGGGGTTTTAACCCAAATGCTGATACTTATTGGGCTTTGACGAATGGCCTCTGCAAATTGGGAAAGATGGAGATAGCAATGTTATATGTAGGCAAGATGCAGAGCAAAGGAATCGAACTGGATCAGGCTAGTTTCAATTTATTGATGGATGGATTTTGCAGTAAGGGAATGGCATGGGAAGCGTTTGAATTGCATATTGAGATGGAGAGAAGAGGATTTGATTCTGATGTATCTTTATGCAACAAGATTGCGAGTGGGCTATGCAAGTCAAAACAGTTTGGGGCGGCAAAAATGCTGATGAATACAATGGTTAAAAGAGGTGGACTACCAGAAATGTTTAGCCTTAGAAACTTGATCGGACTCTGAAGCTCGGTTAGAATTTTGGGGGACACGGTGAATCCTCTTCATAGCACTGAACTGCTCAGCATCCTTGAGCTTGATAACTATTGAAACTAAGTGATGGATATTTTCAGAAAACTTCTTGGTGGGGTACTTGGACTCTGGCTTGGGTCCTTTGGGGTTTGATGAAAAGTAGCTTTTATTACGTCTCCTGTATTGGCATCTACGCTACAGAGGCGCGTATTGATTCAATTGGCTTGAAACTTACCTTGATTCAGCACGAACAATCTTTCCATTTTGATTGCGCCCTCCCTCATTCTTTACCGTTTCTTTTATGCTGCCATTGCTGGTTCTGGAGTAGGATGGCAGTCGGGAGAAATTTGTTGAACTTGTATGCTGTTTAATAGATGCACCAGATACCTAACGTATTGGGACATTCATAAGTGCCGTTCCTCCGACTTGGATGACTTGAACTCCATGCATTTGGATATAATAATATTATGATAATGGTTTTTATTTCAGTGTTGGATATTAATTTCAATTTTTGGTTGAGGGTTCAGGTTTCTGATGTACCAAAAAAATATCAACTCTGCAAATGATGAACCCACACATTATTCATATAACTAAGCACGGAAAAGAAGGAACAAGGAACAGCGGAGATGATTAAGAAAAACAGATAACCTGTCATCCAACTTCTACAACGGTAACTGTACACATTTCTAAAGTCACTTGTTGGAATAAAAAGCCACAGAAAGGTAAACGGAGAAAGATAACTAGCTATGGGCAAAATTGTTCCGCCCGCCTTCACTAGCTCTGTGGGGCTCCAGAGAGAATGACACCTCCGTGCTTTCTGATGGTTGGAATGCTTTGCGATCGTTTTCTCATCTTGACATTACCAGAATTTACCATGAGAAGAGAAGCGTATGAGCATAATGACTCATCCAGTTGCTCGCTTCTGCTTCTAAGGGAGAGATCCAGATTCTGAGTGTATTTATCTCCCCTCATGGGGTTTGACCTGCTCCTAAATATTGGAAGTAGTTTGTCTTGATATTCCTCATCATCATCAGACCAATAACCATTCCCCTGCACATCTTGCATTGCCAGATCATCATACTCTTCATCTGATTTTGTCGACTCCTCATCCACTGAGCCAATCTGTATTAAAGAAATATGTCACATCAATAACTGTGAAAACAAACTTGATTGTCAAGACTCAAGGCAATGCCTATAATTCCTCAGATAGCAGAACATTAATTATGACCCATAAAGATTCTGAAATCTGACAACAACGTTTGATGCACCCTGCAAATTTGTCAGATAATAATATTCACATTTTTCCTAACAACTTGCGTGATGCACGTTAATGCCAATGAATAAGTAAAATAGCTAGTTGGCTAACCTCTTCAAGAACATTGACATTATCATCATCAGTAAAATCATCATCACTGTCAACCTCAGGTGGATCATCAGCTTCTTCATCACTACCATGCACCGAATTATCCTCCTTGAGCTGATAAATGACCACAAGAAAATTCTAGTAAGAGAAGAATTAAATTAAAGATCACAAAGCAGGAATCTCTGTCATGTCTCAGCCTTGAAACATTAATTACAAACCACGTACTCCTCAATCAAGATACAATGGTAAGCGTTTTAATTACCTCTTTAGATGGTCCATCTGACATCCTTGGAGAGCTGCAGCAAGAAGAGTAATATCTACTTCCATTGTCAGTCGTATCAGCCCTTGACTCATCAACACTCCCAGAACGACTAGTGCCACCATCAGTGGGCCAAGCACTGATCCCAAAGTGCCCAAACTGAAGATTAACTGGTTCAGCCTTACCAATCTGCAGTGGTCCATACATTGGGATCCCAAATCCAGTGTCAAACATACCCAAATGGGGCTTCCCATTAGAATCAACAGGCCAAGCCTTCGCCACTGATCCATCAGTATTAAGAAGAGCCATCAGATGCCTGGAAGAACCTTTTCTTTGAATAAGCTGAAACATCCCCTTGGAACTCAATGAATTGGCAGCACACTGGTTTCTGTATTCCTCATCCACAAGGGAAACAGTATTTCTGACAGGATCATAGAGCTGCTCTCCTGCCTCACGCCTACGAAGGCAGCTGAAAACAGTTGCATGGATTGCTGCCACACTCTTGTCGACATTTGTGTTGTTGATTTTTGGGACAAGATGCTTCTCAGCCCTTTTGCAAAGATAATCTTGGATTGTTCTGATGTTCCGAATGTACTTCACGTATTTGTTTTTGGCAGGATCCAAAGTCATGTACTTCGCACGGACAGCAAATCGTTCCAGATGCTTTTCTTCATTTGTGATGTATATCATGAATGGTACAATGGAAGGATGCTTCTTCATGAGGCCCATCTAGACAATGATACCAATGGAGAAGGTGATAAGTCATGTTGATACAAAAACGAAGAAAGATTTAGAGTAAAAGGTTAGATGTAACATAAGAAAAGGAAGGCAAATTGCTTACCACAAAATTAAGACTCAGATGAACACCCTCAACAACAACAGACTCTTTTCTCTCTTCCCAGGCAGTTATCAGACGATCAAGACTATCAATCACCATCTCACTTTGTGCCTTGAACCCTTCGATGGCCATTTGTTTAGGACTAATCAGATCAGTACCATTACTGACCTCTAGAGATTTCCCTATGGCACATCCATCCGCTCCTTCCTCCTTGGGGCGTGCACTTGCAATGCCTGCTAATTTTTTTTCTTTTCTTTTAGCCTTTGCCTCTGCAACAGCAAATGGATCCAAATACTCTCCAGCATGGTAAGTTGAAGCCCACAGCAGAGGATTTTCTTTCTCATCCACAAAACTCCTCATCATGTGGCGGATGGAATCAGTGGATATAACCGTTGTGATTCCTAACCTACTACCCTGCATTAAAGAAAGAGAAATATTGAAGTATATTCACAAAAACACAATCTCATTTCAATTAAAAAAGGCAATCGCAAAACTAACAAGTACAATTTCTAGTTCGAAATTAGAGGTGTTACCAGCAATGCAGACAAAGTTGATTTGCCGCAGCCACTAGTGCCACACAACAGCACTGTCACAGATTCTTTCCTTTCTCTGATTCTGTAATAAAACACGAAATCTCACGAACTTAAGCTATGTGAGGTAACTTTAAGGAAAGAGTGTCTTAAGAGGAAAGAGCACTCTACAAAGAGCATGAAGATTAAGAACAAAAAAGGCCATAATAGTGTTTTACTAACTCAAATGAAAGTCAAATCTGAACAAAGCAAATGGTTTAATTATTGTGTCTCACTACAGTAATTACAACCTGTATATTAATTCCAATACAAGGTACAGACCCATTGGAGAAGTAGACAAGCCAATTTATACTTTTATAAAATAACTTAACTGCCCCAGAAGTGAGGATTGAAGCATATGCTCCTTCGTCAGAGCAATGTGGAGGATTGTCTTTTTATAAGTAAGATCTGGTTCTATTTACTGGTAAAGAAGAAGCTCACATTTAAAATGCATATACAACAGCTATTCCAATGACATTCTATGATAAGCACATATCAACCATAACTAAGCTGGAAAATTGGACAAATACTAGCTCAGAATTTTTATAAAAAAATGACAAAGGCAGAAAATGGGTTTTCTCCACAGATACTTGAGAAAAACATGGCACAGAACGCATTACAGCAGGGAAAAAGACAGAAATGGTTTTTTTTTTATTCTTCATACCAGCAGCGAATTTCTGTTTGCCTCACAAACCATAAATCGTCGCAATGTGTTCTTTCAGCAACAATGCATATACAACATTATAATGAAGGCCATGTATTCGCGAAAAAGAGCACCATAAATGAAGCCTAGCAATACTTCTAATTTTAATTGAACGGTGATAGTTTGACACTTTACCTGCATGCCAAAACTAGGTCCACCCTTTGTTTAGGACCCACATACTTATATTCAGTAAGAGCATCGCAAACGACATTTAAGAAAGTTTCTCTTCTAACAATTACAGTTGTACGCCTTTTATACAATTCAAATGGTAGGCTTTTACTCTTATCATCCATGTCAGAGTCAAAATGTTTTGCCACCTGTACTTTACCCAAGTTGCCAACAGTGGAAGAACCACCTTGTTTCATAGAATTGCCTTTCAAAGAATCAAGGCTTGATGTGTCCACTGCTTTTGGTAGCAGAGGGCTGATTGACGATTCACTTCTTATTTTTTCAAAAACCCTCTGGCTAATCTGGAAGAAGAAAGAGAACGCTCATCAGAAAAGGAGATAGATTGTGATTAATTCAGACCATCTAACTAATCAACGGAAACAATGGTTGTAAAAGAGAGTAAGAGTGTCACCAATTAACAACAAGGACAATTGCATAATGAAATAACTAAGTAATTCCCGCAGAAATATGAGTTGAAAATATCACAACAAATCAAGCAAATGACGATGTTCCTGAAATCGGACAAAGGGGAGAGCAAATGCGACAAATTCCAATAAGAAAAGCTGACAACTACCAAGATTACTAAAACGTGAAAAGTGCTAACCTTCCAATGATGTAGGCCATGATTCACAAAGAACAATGTAATTACTAACAGAAGAAGACACAGCAATCTGCCACAGCTATCAAAAGCTAGGTAGGTTTGACAAGGGAACATGAAGAAGTAAACCACACTGGTTACAAGAGCACAAACACGTCCAACTAAAACTACATCATGAAATCTACCACATGTGTGGATGCCTAGAGTAACAAATATGCACAGGCAATATGAATTTTAGGACAGACAAAACCACAATAAGAACAACTCGAAACAGTTAAATACAGAAACAAACCATCTCATAATTACTGACTTCTGCCAAACGATATTCAGCACATTACCTCCAGATCCAACATCAAAGCAAATCTATACGCTAACAGGTGACCGGTCTCACTTACAAGCTTACAAAACAAACTCAAATTTAAAGCCAGATCCGCTAAAAACATCCGTTCAACCAAATCACAAGCACAGACTATTAATTACAAACTTGGCAACATCTTAAAGTGACCGCCAAACTGATTTTTTAAAAAAAAGATGATTAGCAACTTTATATATACGTATACATATGCATCTATATACCTTGAAAGCATGACGAGCTTTACATCCCATGAGTTGCAGAGTGCTCTGCAACACCGGACGCGTGTACCGAAACGACTCTTTTCCATTATCTCTTTTGCCTTCATCTTCCACGACCACTATGTACAGAACTTTCGCCACCTCCGTCATTATTCTGGAAAACCAAACACTAAAGTTCCAAATCAATTTCCCAAGCAAAAAACAAAACCAACTGCTTCACATGCAAAGAAGACCAAACAAAAAAAGAAACTAGTCAGCATCAACGACCTCATCACTGAACACGTAGGAAACGCAGGTAGAGGCAATCGAAGAGCAATGCAGGTATAGAAACGGACCTGGAGTATGTACAAAAACCGAGGGGGAGTTGATTCCGGTGAGTCCGAGAATGACCGGGAAACAAAATATAATTATGATCGGAAATAGAGACGGTTAGGGTTTATGGTAGCGGAGAAGAGCAACAACGATCCGACATTTGAAGACAAGAAGCAGAAGGATCGTGCCATGTCTATGTCACCTCTCAACGCATCGCAAAAACAAGCCCTCCACGAGTCTATTTTTTACTACTCTTCTTCTCTGTCCGTCTCTTAAAAACAGCCTCGGTTTTCTTTCGTTAAATTACTGATTTGGGGTTGGATTGGAATTGAAATTTCTATAATGGGATTGACCTCTCTCTTGGCGTTGGTATTTATAGGAGAAGGGAAAGTGGGGCCCAGCCCGAATATTAATGAATGGCACTATCGGTAATTTTTGTGGTCATGTAAGGGGGAACTCAGGTAAGGATGTCACTTTCTTTTTGAAAGGATCAAACAGGAAAGGGACTTCACGCCGATTAAATCAGCGGCTATAATTGTGTTTTCATTGTGCTTGTTTCAATTTCTTCATTTAAGTGCCAGACTCTAATAAATAATTCTATTATTTAGAAGTGGGTTAATTTAAAAAAAAAGGTTCAAAATTTCGTAAATTTTTTATTTATAGCTAAAACTCTAATAAATAATTATATTATTTAGAAGTGGGTTAATTTAAAAAAAGTTCAAAAATTTCGTAATTTTTTTACTTATAACTAAAATTTTAAAAAGTAGTAATAAAATACTTATTTTTTAATTTTTTAATTCTAGCCCGAATTTTAAAAAGTGAAAATAAAACTTTCAATTTTCTTCAATTCTGCCCGACGTTATATATTATTCTCTGAATACTTTCAATCCTTTATTTTCTGTTTATTCTTCTAACGCCCCAAATTACTCTTGCATTATAGCACATGTACTAGTAAATTCTTCGTTTTTAGTTCGTTTTTTTAATGTTCTTAGTGTGATAACATCGGAACTGCGTAATCTAAAATTCGAAGGGTGAAAGCATCTAAAGAATAAACTGAAAACGAAGGGAAAAAATTGAAATCAAAGTGTAAGGTCATCGGGGCTACATAATCTTATTTAAATAATTTTTAAACAACAACAACATTTTAATTATGAGATTAAATGGCGTCGTTTCATTAGTCTTCATTTGTCATATTAATTTTGACTTATGTGTATAAATTGTTAAGATTTCTAAATCGCGTGGCAAACTACGTCAGCAAACTTAACGGAAACACTAGTGTTGGGTTATAATTGAAAAAATTAAAAATTTAAGCATTTTATTGCTATTTTTTAAAATTCAGATTAGGATTTAAAAAATAAAAAATTTGAGCATTTTATCGCTAATTTTAAAGTTCAGACTATAATTAAAAAATTGAAGAAATATTTGGTTTTTTTGGTAATTAATCCATTAGAATTTTACTTAAATGTTCTTTTTAGGAATTAATTAGTTATATCTCCCACCCTAGAAGATATGATATAGTAACTGCCGTAAAATTCATGCAGTAGTTTAACCAGCCCTTCTTATAATATAATCTTCAAAGTGAACCAAGAAGGCTCAGTCAACGAATAACTCAAATTACTCTCATTTTGTTCCTTTCCCTTACGGAGGATGGATCAGACAAAGGGAGAACTTAAAGACATTCAACCATGTGAGATTTGTAAATTGTCGATCTACAAAAGTTAGGTTTTTGTTTCCCACATGATTTTACTAAATAGACAAAAACTGTAAAGAACCTTAAGGAGTTCGTTTTGGCCTTTAAGACCAGTTTATTAGGACTTCCGACAGCTACGTACTTCGGCAATCCGCGAAAAATCTTCACATTTGACATATATGAAAAAAAAACAAAGAAATATAGTTGCATATAAATATTTTATAAAAAGTAAATGTTCAAATTATATGAAAATTCAGAAATTCAAACTTTCCTTTTCCCAAAAAGTCATTTAAAAAAAATGTTTGCTCATTTTTTTAACTAGCTAAAAACAAGAAAAATTGAGAAGAAGAAGTTGTTATCATGATCAACAAACGAAATGAGAAAGAAAATAAAGTAAATGATTATTAAAAAAATATATTGTTGTTATGTTGAATATATTTTCCGAACAAAGATTCTTAAAGACTATTTAATACTTTAACTTAAGCTAAATTTTAAAATTGGAAGATTTTACATTAAATATCATCTATTTTCACTAAATGAGTACAATTTCTAATTTAGACAAACAATAGTTTTTAATAAAACTAGAATAAGCATAATCAATCTAATCTAACCACCGACAACACCTAACACTGCTGAACTCGTGACTACGAAGTTAGGAAAAGAGATCCAATGGGGATTTAACATGGTACCATTATTTTGTGTATCACTTCATGCCTCCAGGGTGGACCAACCGAGTCCTATATATATATATATATATATCATGTTGTGTTACCTTTGCACGATAAAAGATATTTTATGCATGGGCTCAAAATAATTTCAGTCGTACCGCGGACGAATAGTAAAAATTCAAGAAAGAAAGCTAGGAATGGTTCAATAAAGAAATAAAACAGTACGTACATTGGTTGAGACTGGACCACGTGACCAAACATCTATGCTTGCTCGTTCCAAGGCTTTGCTTTCATAAACTATAACTAAAACCGCCTTCGATTAGACATGGAATGAGATCCCAACGGTCCATATTATTAAATCCCGTCATCCCAAGACTTTTTGCCCATTCTAAGGCTTTTAATTTATTATTAAAAACCGTTTGTAACGAATCTTTGGAATGGGATCCATCTATTGCGGTCTAACTAGGACTTCCGACTTCCATGCCACGAACCAAGAAAACAAAAGTAAAAGCACAATCAGGTCATAGCTTTCTTTTTCTGTCTTTTTGAATACTGGAAGTTACGAGTAATCCGTAATAATAGGGACGACACAACTAAGATAAAGAAATAATGTTGTGGCTTAATATGATTTGATTAATAAAAATCTAATCATAAACACCTACTCCTGA
Organism: Erythroxylum tenue; assembly: GCA_027568955.1. Classification (NCBI taxonomy): domain Eukaryota; kingdom Viridiplantae; phylum Streptophyta; class Magnoliopsida; order Malpighiales; family Erythroxylaceae; genus Erythroxylum; species Erythroxylum tenue. The sequence goes on from JAOSBM010000205.1 coordinate 6,609,172, forward strand.
GGAAATTTATGAGACAAGAACCGGGGACAGGGATGGATCCAGGGGAGACTAGCAAGAGCTATAGCTCCTACAAAATTAAAAAAAAATTTCAGAATATATACATATATAATTATGTATGAATATTTACGTATTTGTAGTTTAAGTTATTTGCCCCCAAAATTAAAATCCTAAATTCGTTGCAGACCGGGGACCTGTACTGCTTGGAGATTCAGATGTAGATTATGTGAACGATGATCATCTTAATGAGTAATGATGATAACCAAACATAAGAAAGCATGAATAGATGGTCCCTCCTTTTTTTTTTTTTTTTTGAAAACTGTATACGGCGTTTGAGTTGGAGTTGCAGGGGAGACTCGTTGACATTTTGAAGGTGTCCCAGCGGAGGAAGCCACCTCCATGTCCAGGGCATGCCATGTGGTTTTGAGAATAAAACAATGGCTTTCCAAACCAATACTGTAGACTAGAGAGGTCGAGTTAAAATTCATCAACAAAAGTTTTTATAATTCAAACGACTATTTTTACAATATATTATTATTATAGAAAATGAATTGTTGTTCTCTAAAAGTTGAATTAATGAAACAGCTATATGCACGGTTTTGTTACGCAGATCGAAGGAAAAAGACAGTTGACTTTAAATGGTTGTGGTGCCTTGCGTTGGGCCTTCTCATTTGGAATTTCGGAAGGTTCGGCGCCATCACACTCGTCGCGCCATCTATCATGCCCGCGTAAATTATTGCCATCATGGAGTAGGCGAACCTCCTTTTTGAATGAGTTTATTCTTTATTTTCATTTTAAATTTACAATTGAGTTGCTTCTTCTAGATAAAGCGTTTTTTTAAATTTTATTTTAAAATAACAATTGCCTTTCACATTTCAATACATAAAATTATAGGGTAAGGTATTGGGTACTCTTTTATAACTATAAGGTCACACGTTTAAGTCGTGAAAATAATATTTTTGTAAATATAAAGAGATGACTACATACATTATAATCTTCTCTTGTCTCCCTTAAAGCAAAAAGCTTGTGTGTTAGGTATGTTAGACTTTGAGTTTTTTATTTCAATATATAAAATTAGAAAGAATTTCAGTAAAATGTTTTTTTTACTGTTTTATTTTAACTTGAGTTAATTGAGAAATATTTTGCAAATTTACCGTTAGAAAAACATAGTTATAATTTTAATAATATCTAAGAACTTTAATGTTCTTTTTTATTCTTGGTTCAGTCGGATTTTATCCGGGTTGGATGTTGTTGCTTGGATCCACGATCTCAGTGGTTTCGGTGTGATGAATACCTGCAAAACAAATAAGGCACGCCGGGGGTTGATTTCCGGAAGGCCCCTCCGACGCTCAAATTAGTTTTCTAGTGAAGGTGAAGGACAGTTAAAAGCTGAGAAAATAACAGCGTATAAGTCTCGTACCTCTATTATGGCGAAACAATACCTTATATAAGGGACGACT
>JAOSBM010000205.1:6612769-6625946 GCA_027568955.1 Erythroxylum tenue
TCGGGTGAAATAGTGCACTTTTGTCACTTCATGTCCGTTTAACGGACATGCATGTCCGTTTAACGGACATGCTCTAACGGACACATTCGGGTGAAATAGTGCACTTTTGTCACTTCATGTCATTACTGTTCATTTTTTACTTTTGAGAAAATCAGTAGGTTTTGAAATCTTCAGGAGGATTATTTAATTTTACATGTTTTCTGTCCAATGGCAATAAGATGAGTATAAGCCTAATTCACGATCAAGTCTAAGTACAGGTGTAAGTCTCCGCTCAGTCGGGCTCCGGAAACGGGGTCCGACATTCTGTCGGTAAGTAATTTCACTGACGAAAATTTGTCATATACCGACGGTAATTTCCGTCGGTAAAGTGACAATTTCTTGTAGTGATAGGAGATTCCATTAAGTGTATATTATAATCAAATACTCTACCCATAACATAAGGGTTATGGAATTTATTAAGAGCTCAGCTCATCCTCACTAAGTTGCAGTTTAGCATTAATCACATACCATAAGAGGTACATAAATATTTGATAATGCCTTTTAAAATTAATCAATGATTTTGTTATTACCTATATAAACCTAATTCATGGGATCGCCATTCACATAGGTTGGGTTACCATCATTGTTACTATCTTGTATTGACTTTAGTCACATTCCCCCTGATGTTTCAAATATTTGTTTCTTTCTAGATGATTTAGTTAAAGGATTGGCCAAATTCATGTCTGAATTTACATAATCAATGGATATGATTCCATTTAAGTTGTTTCTTTAATACTTCATGTCTCAAACGAATGTGTCTATTTTTTTCATTAGAAGTTTTATTTTTTTACAATCACTATTGTAACCTTACAATCACAAATTCACAATGCATAGACACGGAATATGTTAGTTTTATTCCTAAAGGTATCTTAACCATTCAACCTCATTTTCGACTAACTGTAGGGCCATAAATTTTGATTATATTGTTGATTTAGAATAATAGTTTTTTACTAACTTCTAAGTTATTGCACCTCCATCAAGAGAAAATACATATCCACTAGTATATTTGATCTCATTTGAATTACAGATCCAGTTAGCATTATTGTACCCTTCTAATACAGAGGGAAATCGACCATACAAAATATCATAATTCATAGTGCCTCTCAAATATTTCATTAGTCTGACTAAAGCAACCTAATGATCATGATTGAGATAATGAGTATACTTAATCAATCTAAGCTATATTAGATCATGTAATGTTTATTAAATGCATTAGACTCATAATAATCTCTCAAACTGAGCCACAATATCACTTTTATAACCAAAAGAGTGTTAGCATCATAAGGAGTACAAACTAGTTTAACATCGAAAAATTGAGCTTCTTAATAAGTTTTCAACATAATGGTCCTGTGATAACATTATACCAGATTTATTCCTGATGATTTTAACACTTAAAATAAAAATTGCTTCCCACATGTCTTTCATATTAAAATGAAAAGATAGGAAGTTTTTAGTACTACATACAACATCAATACTAGTACCAAAAATAAGTAAGTCATCCACATATAAACTAATGATCACACACTCTCCATCAATAAGTATAGTATACACATATTTATCCACTTCAATAGAAGAGAAATCTTCACTTAATAGAACTTGATCAGATTTTTCATGTCACTACTTAGGAGCTTGTTTAATATCATACAAAGATTTTTGCAATCTACAAACTTTGTTTTAAAACCCAGGTAAAAACCTTTAGATTGTACTGTATAAATTTCTTCATTTAAATTACCATTTAAAAATGTAATTTTGACATTAATTTTGTGAATAAATAAATTATGGATAAAAGCTAAAGCAATCAAAATACAAAATTGATGAAATTCTAGTTACAAGTGCGTAAGTACTAAAATAATCAATATCATGTTTTTCGTAAAATCTTTAGCAACCATACAAGCTTTATTTCTCAATAGAACCATTAGCTTAAATTTCCTTCTGAAAATCCATTTGCAACCAATAAGTTAGCACTTGGTGGTTAATCTACTAAATCCCAACTTTTATTTTTTAAAATAAAGTCAATCTTATTTTTAATGACTTCTTTGCAAAATGGTGCATCAAAAGAAGAAATTGCACGAAAAATAATAAAGGGTAATTTTCAACGGTTCTTTTCTTGCTCTTTTGCTCCTTCTTAACAACTTGTCTGAGTTTTCACAATCAATATTAACAATGAACACATAAGAAGTTTTCTCAAAAAGTGGAAAAATATGTTAAAAAAATTACACATTCTTTGTCTCAATGATAGTTATTATCAAGACATCACTTTTCAAAATAAGAAATCTATAGGCAACATTATTCTTAGCATAACTAATTATGCATACTTTGTCTCAATGATAGTGTTACTATCAATGATATCACTTTTCAAAATAAAAAATCTATAAGCAACATTATTATTAGCATAACTAACAAACATGCAATCAGAAGTTTTTAGGCCTATATTCTTTTTTTTAGGATTAGGCATCATCACTTTAGCAAGACATCCCCACACTTTTAAATATTTCAAATTAGAAAGGTAACCTATCCATAATTCATATAGTGTCTTATCAGTTATTTTATAAGGATTTTATTTTGTAAATGACATGCAGACAAAATAGTTTCACCCCATAAATTATTAAGAGTAGAACAACTAACAAGCAAAGTATTCATCATTTCTTTTAAAGTTATATTTTTTTCCTTTCTACTACACATTTGATTAAAGGGCATAAGGGGCTGTAATTTCATGGATTATTCCTTCCTTTTCACAATAGTCATCAAACAAAACATATTCACCTCCTTTATTGATCAAACTCTTTTTATTTTCCTATTTAATTGGTTTTTTTATCCTCAATTTTATACAATAAAAACATAATAAAATCCTCATCTTTATTTTTTTAAACAAATACACTTTAGCATATCTAGAAAAATCATCTATAAAAGTTAAGTAACATTTCTTACCACCTGTAGATAATGTTTTAGTTCACCAAGATCAATATGTATTAAACTTAACAATTTAGATTCTCTATTAGCAAATGCATAAGATTTGTTAGTTATTTTTGTTTGAGCACATATGCCATATTTATTCATGCATGCATTACCATTAGCAGAAATAAGATCAAGAGATTGCATTTCCTTCAGATAGGAAAATTAACATGGCCTAATCTAACATGCCATCAATAAAAAGAATCAATCAAGTAAGTAGAAGAACATGCATTATTTTCATTAATAATCTCATAAACACTTAATATAAATAATCCTTGATCATAGTAACCTTTCCCTATAAATATGTCATTTTTTTCATAACAATCTTATCGGATTCAAATGAGACTCCAACCTTAATTTTTCCGAATAAGGCTATATAAATTAAATTAACTCCAATAATCAGTACATGAAGTACTTCATTCAATGCTCGGGTCTTGCCAAATTTGAGTTTCAAAAGGACTTTGCCTTTACCGAAAACTGTTGTTCGAGAGTCTCCAAGATAAAATTGTTCTTCTCCTTCATTTAATAGAGTATAGATGGTGAAAGCATTTTTATTTGCATATATGTGCCTTGTAGCACCATAATCTACCACTCAATCATTCACATTGACTATAATATTAACTTGAGAAATAACAGTAGCTATAATTTTATCGCCATCTCTTTCAACCAAATTTGTATTTAGTTTAATATGATTTTCATTTCTTACTTGTTTCTTGCATCGAGGTGCATGATGACCTGCCTTTCCACAAACAAAACAAGAACCTTTCTTTTTTAAAGTTGGGATTATCATTCTAGGTTTGAAAACAAGTCTACAACTATTATTCTTATTTATTTGTGCACCTTTTGTAATTATAGAAACTCATGTTACTTTTTTTTGGCTTTCGAAGATATCTCTTTTGCTTTACCTACTTGAAAATTCTTATGATTCATTTCTTCAATAATTATGTGCATAATTAGATCTAGTAGTGACCATTGTCAATATTTATGGTTTAGTTGTTATTTGTAGTCATTCCAAAATTTAGGCAGCATTCAATTAATAATCTTGCAATAAATTCTTTTTGCAGATTGATGTTTTCAACTTTGAGATCCTCTAAAAGCTTACGGAGTTCGTTAATTAGAGATTTGATGTGTTTATTATCCGTCATCTCCCAATGATAAAATTTACCAATTATGAACTTTTTCTTTTCTACATTTTCAATTGTGTACTTAACTATGATTGAATACTATATCTCTTAATTGGCATGACTCTAGTGTTCAATTTTTTCCATTTGAAATTTTATTAGAAGGCTTTGCTTTTGTCAAGGAAAATGTTACACCATACACATTCATACTTGAGAAAATCCTTTCATGCCATCTTTTAAAATTATTGCCATCAAATATTTCAGAGTTTGAAATATCAGGAAATGGTCTTACAAAAGGAACAACTATCACATAAGAAGAATTTGCATTTGCGATGGCATCAACTTCTGGATTACAACCTATGTCACATACACTTAAACTTTCAACATCTCAAATAGCTTCTATAGTTACATCTTTAGTTGCTCTACCATTCTTGGTAATATCAATTTCTAGTCAGAACTTCAACCGAACTCTATAAGCCAAGTTGACAAGAAGCAGATGGTGAGCCGCTCCTTTTCTGCAACATGTTTTAATTGACCCTTTATCACTATAATGGCCAATGCAGGAGACATTTTAATTATTCAACAACTAGAAACATTTGACGATGACTTTGGCAACACCACTGATGGCAACCTACAAATCTCAGTAGCAATATATGGAGAAAAAATTTAGTTGTTAGGAAGGATCGAAATGCTGGCGAAAAGGAAGAGTATTGCAACAACGTGAACTGAATTTGATCTAATTATGTACACACATTTTTTTAGATAAACTTAAAATAAATTTAGAATAAGAAAAATGTAAGTTTATTTTAAAAAGATGGACTTTTGAAATCACTATTGAGTATCCGGCCCTATTTTGAGATCTTGGGTGATGTGGCGGATAAGATTATAGTAGATAGACATCAACTCTAAAAGATAAAGATCATGTGGGAGGGTCACCTGAAGATAGTGAAGATTTTCGTGGATAGGGATGTATCATTCCTAGTTAAATATAATCTCTTATCTTATTAGTAGTGATGTAGATAAATCCTATCAGATAAAGTCCTATTTAGATAAGGGTGTTATCTTATTGGATGATGTGATGTAATCTGATTTGGATAGGTTGTGATCTAGTTAGTTAAGTTCAATTAGGATTTTGAATTGTAAGCTAGATGAGCTTATAAATAGCTCATTAGGGCCTTGATCTATACTTGAGATAAAGAAGAGATAGTGAGTGTTGTCGCAATGTCCAAAATTGAGAAAAAAAAATAGAGAGAAGGCAAAGAGGGTTAGATTCTCATCCTTTTTTTAAAATTATTTTTGGGATTAGTTTGAGGGTGATATCAATTTTGGTTTCAATCTTGAAACTTTGTGAGACAACTTGTTGTTAGGGGAACGAGAGATCAACTTTTTTTTGTAAATCCTTATTGAGTTTAGTGGATTTTTTTTTGGTTTGCCCCATGATCTTTTCCCTCTACATTGGAGTTTTCCACGTTAAATCTTGGTGTTTGTTTCATCGTTTAGTTTTTTATTCTCTTATTGTTTTGTTGCTACAATTCCAAGAGTTATTTCTTGTAGTTGATATTCGATTGACTTTTTAGAGAGGTGTGTTATTTTTCTCCCAACAAGTGGTATCAAAGCCATCATAATGAAAGGTAGAAGTAGCTCTACAGTCAAGTTAATATCATTAAATTACTCAATGTAGAGGCCCATGATGGAGGACCTTCTTTATTACAAGGAGCTCTTTAATCCTATTGATGTGGATAGAGGTGTGAAGGATGATGTTCCTTCAAAACCTAAAAAGATGTCGGATAAAAAATAAGAGAAGATGAAGAGGAAAACTTTGGGCACTATAAGACAATAGATTGTTATCAACATATTCAACCATATGTCTCAAGAAACAGATCCTTTTGAACTATGGAAGAAGCTAGAAGGTTTGTATGAAAGGAAGGCTGCTCACAACGAGGCCTCTCTAATTAAGAGGCATGTGAACTTGAAGTTTAATGCTGGGAAATCAATGTCGAAGCATCTAAGTGATTTTTAGGACATAATCAACACGTTAACTATAATGAAGATCATTCTTGATGATGAGCTCCAAGCTCAGTTCTTATTGAGTTCATTACCAGATAGCTGAGAAACACTGGTGGTGACGATTAACAACTTAGCTCCTGAAGGTGTGCTCTTTTTGGATGTAATCAAAGAGAGTATGTTTAATGAAGAAATTAGAAGAAAGGAGATTGAAGTTGACAACTTGTAGGCTTTCGCGACAGAAAGTAGGATGAGGAACAAAAGTAAGGGTCCTAATAGTCGTGGCAAGTCTAAAAATAGTTCAAAGTCTAAAGGTGATACAGACGTGAAGGCATGCTACTATTGTGATAAGTTAGGACACATTAAAAAGTTCTGCTATAAATGGAACAGGGATCAAAAAAAGGAAGCTCATCAGGATGAGGATGATTATGATGATAAGAGTACAACTGCAATTGTTTCAAGTATGGATGACAAGGTGACACTAGTTTGTACAACTAGTGAATGCTTCCATGTTAACAATGTTGGTTTAGAATGGTTGATCGACAAGGCCATCTTATCATTGTGTTCCAAAGAAAGGGTACTTCTCAAGTTACAAATCCGAAGATTTTGGGAGCGTCAAGATGGGAAATCAAAGTTCCGTCAAGATAGTTGGTATGGGTGATATCCAGGTTCAGACAAACGTCAGAGGCTTACTAACTTTGAGAGATATATGACACATCCCCAATCTAAGGCTGAATTTGTTATCAGCGAATGTGTTAGATCAAGAAGGATTTAAACACACTTTTGGGAAAAAGAAGTGGAAATTGTCCAGAGGCACAACGACGATAGCCCAAGGAGAGTTTTGTTGCTCATTGTACAAGACTCACTTAAAAGTGTGTGGTAGTGGAGAACTATACACAACCAAAGAAAAATCTTCGCCAAATATGTGGCATCGACGAATGAGACAAATGAGTGAGAAGGGATTAAAGTTGCTAGCTAGAAAATCCCTTATCTCAGTTAAGAACTCACAACTGCTTAAACCTTGAGATCATTGTTTGACTTAAAAGCAGCATAGAGTCTTTTTTAAGAGAAGATCTGCAAGAAAGTCAGAATTATTGGAGTTGATGCATTCAGATATTTGTGGTCCTATTGAGGATAATGAGCAGAGGGAGCTATGGGATACAATGGCTGATGAAATGCAGTTTCGAAGGTCGACAAGGGAGAAAAGACTTTCAAGAAAGTATCCAAGTTTTGAGTACTTGTTACTTACTACTGAGGGGGAACCTAAGGATGTGCAAGAAGTTGCATTTTGTGAAGACATCAGATATCATTGGTTAAGGTCCGAAATAGAAGAGCAATTATTACTGTTAAAGAAAGTTCAAAAGGATGTGAATGATGTTGATATGCTGACTAAAGTGGTTTCCGAAAATAAGCACGAGGTTTGCAATAAACTATACTGTGATGAATCTCAAGTAGTTGAAGAAGAATAAGATGTTTTCCTTATATGATGGGAGATCAACTTTTTCTGTAAATCTTTATTGAGTTTAATGTATTTATTTGTTGGTTTGTTCCGTAATTTTTTCCCTCTACATTGGATGATTTTCTACGTTAAATTTTGGTATTTGTTTCATCGTTTAGTTTCTTATTCTCGTATTGTTCTGCTACTGTAATTTGAAGAAATATTTCTTGTCATTGATATTCGGTTGACATTTTAGAGAGACGTGTTATTTTTTTTTCTCAACAATAACAAACTAATTTAACAACAATAAGTACAATCATGAAATAAAATTTTAATAATTTCACTTCAAGAAATAAAATAAAGCCTCTTAAAATTTTAAAATAACAAAGATAAGGAAATTTTTTGATAAAACAAGAAAATTTAAGGAATAAAAAGGAGGAAAGGAGAGCTTCTTGCTATATTATAAATTTAAAAAATTTCCTTATTATGCGCGTATTCAATTGCCTTTACGTTCCGATATAAGTAGATATCTTTTTTTTTTCTTTTCTAAATATGTTTAACGACGCCGACACGAAAGAAAGAATATATTTTTTGGTCTCCTCTCCACCATGTATGACGCGACCAAGCATTACAGCCCTTGAATCCATTAATTTTCATTTGTCCATTAATTTTCATTTCGTAGGAATTACGAAAGAGAAAATAGCTGCCGTTGGATATACAATCAAGTCCTCCATGGAAAGTAGTATTCTGATTATGTGATGACATTATGACAAGCCTGAAATTATTGAAAATAGAAGAGAAGAACAATTCTCAAATGTCAAATTGTCAACAGAATTTACAAAAAAGTGCCAACAGAAATAGATATGCCGTTTCTCCACCAACCAAACAGCACCTTAGAATACCTCGATCATGTTCGATTCTAATGCAAGAAAAGCTTGCATAGTTTTTAGTGAAGCAAAGGATGTTTGGTTGAATGCTTCCTAATTTAGGTAGGAAACTCAAACCACTCCAAATTACTCTCTCTGATCAAAGTGGTAGGGTAGGGGCATTACTGGACTGTTCCCTTCGATACTCATTGGCTTATATCCGTTGCTTTTGGCAACCTAATTAGTCCTTTTTCTCTTTTTTTTTTTCTTTTAAATAATGGAATCAATTCCATGATTTTTTCATGACGCCATGCTTAGTAAATACCATAACTTGTACAAGTGGATAATTGAATGTTTAGCTGTTATTATAATTTTTCAGATGAACCAATTATTATAACAAACTTGAATGACCGATAAATGTTGTTTGCGTCAAACATATATTAAATTAGGTACACAGTGACTAGTTGGAACCCAACTTCAACAGTTTAAGGTTTAAATATGAGTTTAATTATTTCAAACTCGAGCTTGAATTTTCACATTCGAATCTGCATTAAATTTATTTTTAGTTAATTGATTCTAGATTATCCTCCTAATTTTTTTTACGATTAGTTGAATTTGAAAATTTTTATTAAATTCGAACATTATTTCAAATTTAATTAAATGATCATTTATTTCAAACAGATCCCATTAAATTTTTTTAATTTAATTACAAATTCGATTAAATTCAAATATCAAAAGTCAAATTCGAAGTTAAATTCAATTTATCCGGTTGATTTCATATTACATATTTAATTACATGATTTATTACCTAATGCTTTTAAAAAATAAAAATTTTTGATTTAATATTAAAATGTATGTTAATCTTTTTTGTTAAAATGAAAATAAAAGCATACAAATAATATTTTGGATTGCAAGTAGTACATCTTGTCATTGAAGAATTAACTAAAACTTGGCTAATTTACATTTTTTAAATTGTCAAATAAAACTAAGATTAAAAACAGTTAATATCTTTATGTACCTTATCACTTCTTCAACTCAATCTACTCGTGCCAAATTAAGAGTTTTGTAAGACCTCAGACCACCAAATTAAGGAAATAGTTTGACCAAACTTGGGTAATAAAAAGATTATAAAAGAGTTATGCTTGTTTTGAGATTCCTGTTAATTTCATGAGAGCTTTTCGTAATCTCCTAAATTAATGTTTAGTCACACTTCATCTAATGCTAATTATTAATTAAAGCACCATGTATTGAATTGAATTACATTAAAATTATCTATTTTTACTAATTTTATTTTAAAGTTTGTGTAGGACACGCCGTTCCTTTTAACCAAAAAGTGGATGTTGAAGTCAAACCTACGACCTCTTCAACGACCTCAATCCGTGTTTTAAACTGCAAGCCAAACGCTTACAGGTCACTTTCATAATATTGGATTTTTTTTTTGTTGGCTCATTAATACAGCATATAAAATCACCCAACAAACATAACTGTCCCATAAGGAACAGTCATTAACACAGAAGGACCATCCCATCCAATCCAATCCAATTCTCGTGCAAGATTGAAATGATCCTCTATGGCTATCCCAGAGGAGATCCTATGTTCCCCTTATCCTATTCTTCCTGTTCTTAAGTAATTTTGGTCATTTATTAAATGAATGAATTTTTATAAAACAGAATAGGCATAGATCAGTTGATTTGGTCTCCGAGTGCTATGATAACCTATTTGCGTGAAATTGACGTCCAACTCTTTCTCATTCCACTAAAGTCTTCCCTTTTGTTTTTTCTGCTTTTCTTTTGTCTTACGACTACTGGCTCGGAAGCTTCTTTTCCTACCCCACCAAAAACTTGCACTAACCTCAATTGACCGCCATCACCTATTAACAAAAAATAGCACTTTTTGCTCGGATGTTTTAGTTAAAAGAAAATAATAGTTGATGGCAGAGGGATAAAATCTATCAGTTGTAGGTGTAGAAAACATGGCAATAAAGTAGAGGTAGGCGCTCCGGCAAAGAAGATTCCATAATGGAATCAAATATTTGTGTGGAAAATGGAGGATGAAAGGAATCTAATTTGTCAAGCAGAGTACATATTGGACGGAGTTGTCACATTGTCCTCCTCAACTCAACTCGACCCAACTCAACTCTCATGGCCCAGACACGCGACTTCTTTCTTCAAGTCAATTCCTCAACTTTACAGGGCATATATGTACCGCGTATTTCGGTTTCATGTCGTGGCAGTCGTGCCGCCGCATTCGTGGAGCCAAGCTCCATTGAACAAAGACCCGACCCTTTCTTTTATTATAATTAGAGGCAAGGAACAAAATGCAATATACAGCTTAGCTATAAGAAAACGACTATCGTAGTTCGTGGAGTTCTGATATTATAAAATACTGTATCCATAGATAGAACTAGAACAATATATTGCTTAGGTCAATGGGCTCTGTCCATATATACTGTCTACAAATGGTACTGAGCCCAACTTAACATTGAAGGAAGAGCCAGCAATCAAAGTTTGCTCATGTGCTGATTTATTTCCAGTTTGTTTGTTTCCTCTGGAATTTTCATTATGTTGAAAACAGACAGCAGAAATATTGAATATAAATTGACAGAATATGATACCACAAAGGAATATATATTTACTGAAATAGATTCGCCTTTTATAAGCATAAATAAACAATTAAATAGGAATATATCACGACATGATTTCTATCACAACTCTACAGATTTGACATCACCTAACAAATAGAAACATAATACAATTAATTTCACTTGCAAATAAATAGAAAATCATAATAATTAACAGATTCACTGAGAAATAAATAATTTAAAAAAATTTAGGTGCTTAGTTGTATATAACTCTCGTACATCTTTATTCAAAAGTTGGTAATGTTGTTTTTAATACCTCTCCTCAACATCATCATGTTGTCGGTTGGTTACCCAGCGGTTTCTTTAAGATGGGTCGTCTCTCTTTATTTTGAAACCATGACCTTTCACTGCGAACCGCCGTCTCCTTCTGTTGTTTTCATGGAAGACAACAGGGAGTATAAAATCTGTGAAACGATATTGAGTCCTTAAGCTTAGCAATTTTTTTTTACAAATCATCTAATTACATTTGTTAAAAGCTTAGAAGAGTCCTCTCACCTATTTGAATCTCCCAACATCAATGGCAGGAGATATGAGATCGAAATTCCAGATTTCCTTTTTTTTTTAATTGTAGTAGACATGTATATCGTTTCTTTTCATGTCTAATTGTTGATATTTACCTCTGTCTTGATGCGACTGAATTTCTACAATTTTATACATGAATGGGCGATGTTTTTGTTGAATATATTGATGTTGTTATAGTCAATATATTGTGAAATTGATCTTACATATCTAAAGGAAATTCTATTATGTTTACGATGGTTTTTGAATCATCAAAAATGAAGTTTTAGAAGTCCAGATATAGTCAAATTTCAACATGATTAGTGGGAGTGATCAACCTCGGGACTTAGTTTTTGAGAAGGATCATTGTGAAATACAAACTCCTACTTCAAGTACTAGAATGATTGTCATTCATAGCATTCCTCAAAGTCAAACGGGTATTAAATAACCAATCATTGAAGTTCTACAAGCTACTGATGACAATCTAGTAGATCCGATTGTTCAGCAATCACCAGAGGTTGTTGAGCAACTAGTTGTACAAGCTCATCTATAGGAGGCGCTAATACAACATTAAGAAGATCAACTAGAAAGAAGAAATCAGCAATATCTAGTGATTACATTGTATATTTTTAAGAAGTTGATTATAATATTAGAGTCGAAAATGACCCTGAAATATTTTCACAAGCCATGAGTTACAACGAATCTCAATTGTGGTATAATGTTATGATAGATGAGATGAATTCTATGGCATCTAACAAAGTCTAGGATCTTATTGAGTTGCCTAATGGTGCAAAGGCCACTGGATTTAAATGGGTCTTCAAGACAAAAAGAGACTCATTAGGCAACATTGAAAGATATAAAGCTAGACTTGTTGTCAAAGGATTTATTCAATAAGAGGGAATTGATTACACGTAGACCTTTTCTCTTATATCTAAAAAGGATTCCTTATGAGTGATTATGACATTGGTTGCCCATTTTGATTTGGAACTATATCAAATGGATGTGGAAATAGCGATCCTAAATGGAGATCTAGAAGAAGAAGTTCCTATGAAACAACCGAAAGGATTCTCCTCTAGTGATGGTGAGCATTTGGTGTGTAAGCTTAAGAAATTCATATATGGATTGAAATAAGCCTCCCGTCAATGGTATTTAAAATTCCATGATATCATCTCTTCATATGATTTTGTAGAGAATATCATGGATCAATGCATATATCAAAAAGTTACAATGCGTTTGGTTAGCGTCTTCAATATACAGAGACGGAAAGAGACAGAAATTTAAAGACGGAACATAACAAAAAATGGAGATAATGAGGTGTTTGGTTGCGATGGACAAAACAAAAAAAATTGTCTCCGTCCCAAGAACAGAAATGTGTTTGGTTGCAGTGAACAGAACAAAAAATAGTGTTAATGATGAAAATGCTCCTGTAGTATAATATATTGGAAAGATGTAATTCATTGATTATTTTAAATCGAATGATTTGTATTAGTACAAAAGTTAACAAATAATAATAATAACAATAACAATAAGAAATTAATAATAATAATAATAATAATAATAATAATAATAATAATAATAATAATAATAATGATAGAAGAAGAAGAGGAAGAAAATTAAT